>ML344310.1:0-17397 GCA_005239505.1 Nicotiana paniculata | reverse complement strand
CTTGTACTACCGGTTTTGGGAGTTGTAAGTTTATAGTGAATTAAAATTTTAAGTTGTTAAACGCAATTTATTTATTGTTGTTCGATATATGATAGGATTACCTAGTCCCTAAGACTAGGTGCTATAACAATAGCCAACAGGGGGAAATTTGGGCCGTCACAAGTTGGTATCAGAGCTCTAGGTTCATAGGTGCTATGAGTGATAAGCAGGTTTAGTAGAGTCTTGCGGGTCTACACGGAGAAGTCCGTACTTATCTTCAAGAGGCTACGAAAACTATTAAGAAATTTCACCTCTTTCATTGCTTATGGTGTAACATTGATTCAGCTCAAAGCATATATCGTATGGCCCCTTTTTGCATTCACTCGTGTATCACATTGCGCACCCGGTATCAGCTATGCGCCAACTGTTAGTGATGCTGTGGATGGACTACGAGGGACTCAAGGATGCTAAGACATTGTTTCAATGTGTCGTCCAGGCTAAGAAGGCAGAGGTATTGAGAGGCTCTTCGGTTGTTCACCTGGGGGTATAGCGGGTTCTGGTATCTGACTGGTTAGTACGAGCTTGGGAACGTTTAATTTGTTAACTAGCGGTCACGATCGTGGTAGGGTCAAGAGGTGGATGTTGACTTGGTATAGTTGGTGGTGTTGGAGACTATTTTGTTCACATGAGGTTTCTACTCCGGGTAAGATGCATTTTTATCATTCAGGGCACTAGAGGGACCAAGTTTGACTATCACGAGAATGGACGTGTGCTTAGTAGATGACTAAGAGTACCTTGTGATTGGTGTTGTACGATCCGTGAAGGGTAGTTTTGCGGATCATCAGATGTTGTTTTTTATGGGTTCGCACCAGATAGGGGAGTCCACTAGCGGCAGTTAGATTGCAAAGTCAAGTGTTAAATCAGTTTGGGCCAGAGATGTGTAGATATATTTATGGTATCTATGGCAGTACTTGTGAGTTGGGCAATTTGTGTTATTCGGTTGAGTTGGGGAGATGTGGTCCTGATGGCTTAGTAGCGTACGGGCGAATCTCGGAGAGTTCTCGATGGCTTTTGGCAACAGTGTGAGTCGACTGGCTGCTATAGGCATAAGGAATTTATTGTACACTATGGTTTGCTCCTGAGGAGTACGAGAAGTTAATAGAAGGTTGCTATTATTGGATATCATATGTGAAGAATGTGCATTTTAGGAAAGACCCTTGAGTGTTGGTTTGCGGGTGCATGGCTAGTGGCATGGTAGATTACTGGGTTTTGAGGCTTTTGAGGTTCAAGATATGTTACGCGGCTGGAAAATCTATATGGGTGCTCCAACGACATGATAGGGTGTGAGTGATATATCAGCTATTCGATTAGTGTAGTTGATTTCAGGTATGAAAATTTTGGCATTCCTGAGATTTTGGGGCTAGATGACCCCATATGCGGGCTATTTCTCGTTTGCGGATTGTAAATGTATGTTAAGAATGGGATAACTGATAGCATACATTATCAATAGGTTGCTATGGACTGTTGGGAGGATATTCACCTAATTGGGAAGAATCAAGATTTGGTTGGGGGTTGTTTGAAAGCTCAACGAGAATGTATATTTTATATCAGATCAAGATTTGGCACTCTTGTGAGCTTGATACCATGGTTATTTTACCGGACATAATGGATATTATTTGTGCCCTGATCTATGTTATGTTCTACTCTCTTATGTTGTGATGGGCCTTCGAGTTGTATGATTACTCTCCACACATGTTGTAATTCCTTTCAGGCCTCTTGGCGATATGGGCAAGATAGCCCTCGTGATGTTAATTTGCTCACTGCACCTTAGTTGTGCTTGGTTTCATCCATGTTTTATTATTTCAATTTATTTTCCCACAACTTTACTTGTGCACTCTGTTGTGCTTGACATCAGTATTTCGTACAAGTGAAATCGAGCACTTTGGCTTGATGAGTATTTAAGAGCGGGCTGCACACCGCAGCGAATTTTATGTGGGATACCCTTTCCTTATGTTTATATTGTGCTTTGTTTTCCCTCTGTGGGATACGTTGATGAAACTGTACTTTGTCATTTATCTGTTGCACTTGTTAGATAATCCCCGTACCTTGCTTTCCTTTTATTTTTCTTCATTCCTAGTTTATTGCTTGTTGGGTGTATGGACCCTGTTAGGTGAGAATCTGTGTGGACTCGTGATGATTTGTTAGTTGGGCTGCTGGTATTGGATGAGAAGAGGTTCTTAGACCTGAGTTTTGCACTATCGTACTGGGGTGAGGAGTGGTTGGAAGGATGATGATATTTTCGCTCAGATTTGGGCAATGACTCTTGAGGGACGGGAGAGCTTCTTGGTTTATTGACTTCATGGGTGGTTGCGCTTTTCTGCATGTTTTTTGTGTCATGTGAAGTCTCGAACAAGGTTTTATTCAATGTGAAGTATAATGCATGCATCCAAAGTTATTGCGCAACTATGATGATTAGAGGGTATTACTACGGGAATCTGAGTTGTGTGGAACAACGTGTGATGGTGCTATGGGTTGAAATTGTGGCTCGATTCAGCTTGTTCAGGTTTGTACAGTGGGATGATGCGAGATTTGGGTCCTATGATAAATTCCAACTGTTGAGATTTGGGTTCTATTGTAATGCTATAGACTAAAGATGAAGTGAGATCTTCAGTTAAATGCGTTGTCAGTCCTACATAGGTTTGGGGGATGGGGAATCACCATCGGGTGTATATATTGTGAGCTCATGCAGTGGTTTGATGGCCTTAGGATGACTCTGGGCACGTTCGAGGATGAACATTTGTTTAAGTGGGGAAGAATGTAATGACCTGACTGCTCGTTTTGAGAAATCGCGTCCAATTTGGCAGTTGGAGGTCACGAGTAGCTTCACTCAGTGTATTATGACTTGCGTGCATAGTCGGTTCGAGTTTTTGAGAGGGTCGAAAATGATTTAGGAGTGACTCTCATTTTAGGAGTCCGAAGTTGAAGGAATTGACCCAGGGTTTAACTTTTGAGTATTTGACCTCGGATCGGAGTTTCGATGGTTCCGGTAGGTCCGGATAGTGATTTTTGACTTGGGTGTATGCCCGGAATTTCATTTGGATATTTCAGAAAGGTTTCGGCATCATTTGGCGGAAGTAGGCAATTTTAAAGGTTTAGAATCTTCCTAAGTTTGACCATGGTTTGACTTTAAGGCTATCAGGTCCGGATTGTGGTTTCGAAATTTGAAATAAGTCCATTTCGTCAATTGGAACTTGCCTACAAAATTTGATGTCGTTTGGAGTTGATTCGACGTGGTTCGGACGCTTGGTTGCAATTCTAGAAGTTATTGAAATCCCTAATGATTTTCATGCGTTTTTGCATTCGATTCGTGGTTCTAGATGTTATTTTGGTGCTCCGATCATGCGAGCGAGTTTGTTTTATGTTTTCGGACTTGTGTGGGTGTTTGTTTTGGAACCCCGATGGCTTGGATGATTTTCGTATGCATTTTGGAGTTTTTGGAAGGAAGTTCATATATGCTGCTGCCTGATCTCTTATTTGCGAGTAGAGGGTCGCATTTGCGACCACCGCTTTTGTGGACTTAGAATCGCAGTTGCTAAAATCCTGGGAATTGGCAGGCTTCACTTTTACGGAGTCAATCTCACAAATGCGAAAATGTAATGGGCAGGGTAAGTTCGCATTTGCGAACATTTGGGCCGCTTTTGTGAAGGCCCTGCTTCGCATTTGCAAAGTGACTCGTCGCAATTGCGATAAAGTCAGGATTGTCCAGGCTTCAATTTTGCGAGATATTCTCACTTTTGTGAGNTAAATATCCTTAATCAATTCTCAACTATGTTTCATGACTTTATACAATACTTAACATCAAGTTCATGAGAATCTAAAGGAAAATTTGGAAAAATTTATAAAATCTTTCAAAATGTAAAATCATGATTTGAAAGACAAATTGGTATCGGAACTTGATAATTTTGGTATTGTTGAAATCGTATCGGAATGGGTGTTCAGATTTTGTAAATTTCTTCGGGTTCTGAGGTGTGGGCCCGGGGAGTTGACTTTTTGCTAATTGTATAAGTATCGTAGCTTTGTGAATTTAAATTGTTTTCTCTTGCATTGTTTGATGTATTTAAGTCATTTTTGGCTAGATTGAGCCAAGCACTGGTAAATTGGTAAAGGAAAAGATAAATTGTGTATTGAGTTGGCAGAATTGAGGTAAGTATCTTGTCTAACTTTGTGTGGGTAAAACCACCCCTTAGGAACTTAGTCAATTGTGTTATCTTGATATGTGAAAGTCGTGTACGCAAGGTGATGAGTGGGTACACAGTTTATATGTGGTATTGACCAGTTAGATTGCCTAGTCTCTTTCCATGCTTTTGAATAAATTGTCATAAAATGTGGTATCTCTTTGTTAGATTACTCTCACATGCTCTATATGATGTTGTGAGTCCTTATTTGCTTCCTATTTATTATTTGGCCTCTATATGCCTTGGTTGTTGTATTTTCCTTCATTATTATCTGGTTATCTATTAACTGTTGAGTTATTCTATGATTACGTGCTTATCTGTTACGAGTCCAAGTTGTTGTGAATACCTGTGTAGTTATCACGTGCCTTACATGTCTTGTTTCTTTGTAAAGGTTGTTGTATTCCTTTGATTGTTAGGGGGTTCCCTTGTTGCCTTGTACTCATACTTTTCGTTGTAGAATTTCTTGTAATTGAGTTGCTGGATTGTGGTTGATTGATTTATACTACTATTTGGTAGGATCGGGTTACATGCCACAATAGGAGGAATGAGGAAGGATTTATGAGGAGGAATAAGGGTGAACATGATTTTTCGGTGGGATCAGGTTGCACACTACAACAGGAGAAATAAGGGTGGATTAATATAGAGTAATAAGGGTAAATTATTATGTTGATAATGATATATGGTGGGTTCGGGTTTCACGCTGCAACATATATTTATTATTTGCTTTTATAATAATTGTTACAGAGGAATAAGGAAGGAATGGTGGGATAAGGTTTCATGACGTGACATATATATATTAATTACTTTTATTGTAATTGTTATGGAGGGATAAGGGAGGATTGGTGGGATCGGGTTGCGCGGCGCATCAATAAATGTGTTTATGTATTCCTCTCCGACTGTGTAAGTTATTCGGTAGTTTTACATTTCCCTTAAGGATTGGTTATAGCTGGATACTGATATAATCCTTCAGCTATGTATTTATTTAAGAAAATTACCGATTTTCAAATTGAATTTATTATGTTGAGTCATTACCTCTTGCCTTGCTGAGTCGTTAGTAAGATAATAGTTTTTTTTTAAAATGAAAGAACTAACATCATGTTATCTTGTGTGACTTTAAGTTAGAACCCACTGATTATTTCTATACTTACCTTTTCTACTAGTTGTCATGTTTTACTTCTAACGGTTTCTCAACTTAATATTCTCAATCTGGCTGAGATTTTGTGTTACTCACAAAGGAATTGTTATTATGTTTTAAGATAATAAATTATAATATTAAAGGCAATGGTTATTTGAAGTTGAATTTTATTTAAAAAATATTATTTTCCTCACTCAATTGATTCTAAAATCAAACCTCATCTTTCTCACTGATTTCCTATTTGGTCTAAAAACTATAGATTTACTTCGTGATATATATATATATATATATATATATATATATATAGATAAAATGAATTGTACATCCTAAGTAGGAATTGGCACGGATATTATATACCGAATAGCATGTGGATCTCTCTGTGCAAAGTGAAATGGAAAGATGTGGGCATAAGGTGCCGTGTGTGAGGAGGAGTTGTTGGAATAATTGGAATTGTATTCTAGAGACATTTGTTCGGTTAATTTGACATTATTTCTCCTTACTTGAGCACATTTACACTTAGCCGTATCCGAAACATGTTATTGTTTGATTTACTTGGTGGATTCTCGTTGCCATTCGTGTTTCCTTTTCTTCTTATCGTTATTACTGTTTGCAACTTGATATTCTTCTGTTATTGATATTGCTTTAATAGTGCTTTCTTGTTAGATTTGAGCCATACGCCGCAGGTTATATATATATATATATATATATATATATATATATATTCCGCAGTGTCTCGACCTGGCCTCATCACTACTTTACTGAGGTTAGGCTTGATACTTACTGAGTACCACCGTGGAGTACTCATACTACATTTCTGCACATTTTTTTGTGCAGAACCAGGTACTTCGGACTGGGTCGCTCTTGACACGTATGCTCGGTGTGGCTGGAGACTTCAAGGTGTACCTGCCGGACATTCGCATGCTCTGAAGTCACTTTCGGGTGTATTTAATTTCATTGTTTCACTTATTTCCGGAACAATGATGTATTTTATTACGTATAACTACACCTAGAAAGGCTTATGACTTGTACTACCGGTTTTGGGGGTTGTAAGTTTATAAAGAATTAAAATTTTAAGTTGTTAGACATTATTTATCTATTGTTGTTTAATATATGTTAGACTTACCTAGTATCAAAGACTAGGTGCTATCACAATATCCAATAAAAAAAAATTCGGACCGTGACATTTTTGCTGAGTCAAATTGCATCACATAAGTTCAAACGGTGGGAGTAGTAAGACTTGAACAATCCTCCACCGCTATGAACATTCATTCCCAAACTGTCAAGTGGTATTCACACGCATGCAACCCGAAGGAAAAATGTCATGTCCAGTGATAAACTAGAAATTTAAGCATCCATAATTATTACTACTTCGCATGTCTAGCAGGTGGCTTCATTTAAAATACAAATATTAGAGGCTAGTGTTAATTCGACAACCGATATACAAACATAAAACAAATCAGATAAACTTTTATTGTAATTCTTAATTTAGGATACGCCACAACATGTGGCAATGGTCTCTTGCGTTTGTAAATTATCGATGATGGTCTTTGTATTCGTTTGAACACCAGACAGCAATGGTCTCTTTGGTCTTTTTTTTATTTTTGGAATAATTCCGAGTTAGTTATGTTGCTTGTAGTTTTATTTACAAAAAGATAAAGTGGGAAGACAATCCTATTTAGATAATCTATTGAATCTCGTTTATATAAGGGGACTTTTTATCGTTGCGATAAAAGGTAGTTCAAAAATATGTAAAAATACTACGGGCTAGTCAGTTTTCGGACTCGTCATTAAAAAATATACAACGTTTGTGTAACAACCCGATCGGTCGTTCCGTGAGTTTAGCCCTGTTTCCCCTGTTTCTTCTTTATCACATGTTGTATAACCTATTTATCATCATGTAATAAAGTGAACGGAAATGTTTTCATAAATGTTAAAACCGGGGAGTTATTTCAACTAATTAATGATTTGGCTTGCCTGACAGCGATGTCCGGCGCCATCATGACCTTAGGGATTTTTGGTCGTGACAACATGGTATAAGAGCTCTAGGTTCCCGTAGGTCTCACGAGTCATGAGCAAGAGTGGTAGAGTCTTGCGGATCGGTACAGAGACGTCTTTACTTATCTTCGAGAGGCTACAGGGCTGTTAGGAGTACTTCTCTTCTTGATTCATCATCGTGCGAGTTGATTCCTTTGCGGGTTATGCCTATATTCATTCCTACACAATCTTACGCGTAGCGAAGCGCTTTCTATGGAATATGAATTGAGGAATAGGAATGGTGCTACGAATGGAATTCGAGATGCTTCCATGTGTAAATGGTCGTGGTTGTTGTTATGGCCCTGTGAAAGGGTAATATGTTGTTTCAGCTCAGTAGTTGTGTTTTTGGGAGCCTTAAGGTCGTGCTCGAGTGGTGATGATATTTTAAATTGATTGTCGCACGGTGTTGATATGATGATAGAATGCTTCATCGTACGTTAGGGGTGATGAATGGTTGAAGGGAGGTCTTCTCAGAGTTGGATTTCGAGAGTTCGGTGTTTTAGTTCCGGCCGAGGAAAGGCATTTGGATTCTGAATGGTCTGGTTGGAGTTGATAAATTAGTAAGACTTGGTGTCTTCAAGCGAGATGGGATATGCACCTGTGACGTGTAGTCATCGTCATTTATCGAGAGGAATGTGTTAAGTTTGTCGGTGCTATGGTTTCTTCGGTTGCGTGGGGTCAGAGTATCGAGAAGAAGTACTGAAGAGAATGGTTGGCGAAGATCGTGAGGTGTAGTGGTTCAGTACCCGATAAGTGTTGATAACGAAGGAAGTTACAAAGAATAATCCTGGAATGATGTTAGGTGGTGGTTCCATTTCTAAGGGGCCAGGTGTAAGAAGCAAAAGTCGAGAAGTCACAAAGTGGGGGAGCGGCAGCACAACTTGGGAATTTGATGATATTTGTCGCGCATTAATGGATGTCCATGAGGAGCAGACGGACTAGTAAGTTGGTAAATGAAGCAGGGCGTAGGATGGGGTATTAAAGTCGTAGAGAGCGTGCATTTCAGCGTCGCAAGGAGGTGTCCGCGGGTAATTTCTACAGGTTGGTTGTCTTCTGGGAATAGGTTAGCAATGGCGGGATTGGCAGGTTCTGTGAGGGGTCCTAGTGTCTAGTCAGTAGGAGATAGAATGTGTGAATGATGCTAGGGAATTCGAGTTTTTAGGGAGTGCTAGCAAGAGAATTTGGAAGATTTGGATGGATTGGCTGAGCAAGATCTTGTTAACAAAGAAGGAAGGGTCTCAGCGGGGTCTAGAGTGGTGCAAGGAGTAGCTTCGGGTTAAGTGGGTGAGTCCCCCCATCTGCAATTGGGTTGTTGGATTGTCTTTGCATGAGGTTGAGGATGATCGGCGTGTTGGCAAGTTATTTCAGCTAAGGAAAAGGGAGTAAAATGGTAATTGTGCGTGGGATTTGATGAATATGTGCAAAAGATGGCCCTGTCGGATTGGGTTTAGGCTTTGGAAGATTCAGAATTTATGCTTAAGGCATGGGTGAGTTGTAAGGATAGTGACACAGTCACGTGTTTATTGGAGAAGATGTTCCTATGCTACGAGAGCCTTGGGGTTGATTGTATCCGGGGCCAGTCAGAGTGGGTGACTATCAATAGCGGTCCTAGTGAGCTCAAACGTTAAGAATGAGGCATTCTATGATATGTTTCAGCACACAGGATAGCATTGGAGGAGTGAGAGAAATAGACTCTGGATTGGAGAAAAGAACTATCTGAAGGGTACGAGACGAGTTGCAAGATTTGGGCAGCGTAGTCTCGTGAATCAAGGTCACTCGGAATGAGTGAGAGGTTGAGGTTGCCATGGGTTAAAGGAAGTTGTTATTATCCCTGAGGCAATTGAAGATGATCGAAAGAAGATAAATTGATTAGCCATGGTTGAATTGGCATATTTGCGGCAGTGATCGGTTCCTTTGATGTTATTTAGGTATGCACGTGGTTTGTGTCGGTGTGTGCAGGGGTTGTCGGCCATCGTAACGGATCTCATGGGAGAGCATTTGAGTGTTATGGCCTGTCAGGTGTAGTCCGACCCCGGAAGGGTTATGGTGATATAGACTACTACTTAAGAATTTGCATTAGTTTGGTGATAATGAGAATTCACTCGTGTGTTGAGATGGTACTCTTGAATTGAGTCAAGTAAAAAGTTTCTATATGATGAAGTGTTCACCCAATTGGTGGTTCGAAAGTTGTGATGGAATTCTTGCGCTACCTCATATTTGCATGTTAGGTGCGGTAAGCAGTATGTAACTGGGAGTAAGAATCGAGATTTATGTATGATGTTTATAAGGATGTCATGAGCTCGAAAGAGCAAGGCAAAGTGATTTGAAAGTTCAGAGTAAGCTGGTGTTATCTTCAGTGTCACCTGAGATTGATATTCGGCGAAAGAGGTTTGGTACCTTTGTCATGGGTTCTTGATGTTTTTTGCGGCCTTAGTGTGGTCGGTGTTATGACTGAGCAGACGTGTTGCCTTGTGTGGAAGGTCGTGGGAGCATGACCGCGAAAAGATTGTATAAGATGTGACATGTAGTCACTTATTGGATTTCAGTTTTGGACTGAGTATGAAGAAGTGCAATATTGCTCAATTGAGAATTTACGCCTGGAGGGCGTTCAGTTCAGTTGATTATGGATTATCGGGTGTTACTCCCGGTGATGATGGTTGTTCTCGTGTATTATGAGAAAAAGTGGGTTAATGTGGACCCAGGCAAAAGCTAATAGCTAAGTTTGGTGCGAGCGAAGTGGCTCGATGTTTGTGGATGGATTTAAATATGATTATGGGCTCCGTGTGAGCCAGGCATGTTCCTTTCAGTAGAGCATTTTCCATGGAAAGGTAGTGTTGTTCCGTCTTTGTCAAATTCATGTGTTATTGTGATTGTGTCGTGTGAGTTGTGAAACGGCTTTGAAAATTTCTTATATGTTGAGGTTCCGCGTAGCAAGGAGGTTGTGAGAGCAAGATAGCTCTTGAGATACAGAGTGTGTATATATATCGCACCTCAGTTGTGCCTATGTTTTGTAGCCTATGGCTTTATCAGTCTCCCCAAGATGGTATCGTGCACTAACCGTGCTTGTGACATATGTTCGATATTTTTGGTAGTGAGCGATTTAGCTATGAGTGTGTCTTCTTACGTGAGTTTTATGTTATTTGGATTGGGTGGCACGCTGCCACGGTGATGTTATTTAGGATCAGGTGGCACACCTCCACGGGTATGTTATTGGGATCGGGTAGCACGCCGCCATGGGAATGTTATTTGGATCGGGTTGCACACCGCAACAGTTTGATGATGATTAAGGTTCCTATATTTATTTTCTTATGTTTTACTTCCTTTTTTCTGAGAAAAGTTCATATTAGTTGCGTGAGTTGAACAATTCCGTCCTGAGTCGTTTCTTATTATCATGTTCGAGTTATGGCCTATTGGCGCGATGCGGTATCATGCAAGGCTATTGTCATGTTGGGGTGGTTTGTTGCCTGAGCAGTTCATACTGGGTGAGACGAGATTTTCGGATCAGGGATCAGTGCGATGAGGTTATGTGAAGTGTATATTAAAGAACAAATACCATTATTCAGGTTCATACTAAAGTGATGATTCTTGTCAAGGTGAGGTATTCAAGGATTTGTTAACTCTGCAGCTGAGTATGAATTTCTGCATATTCCTCCGTTGTGGTAGTATCGTCAACATTATAGCAGGGTGTATGCTTATTTGTTATGAGGTGCATTGGGAGCATCAGATTGTTGGAATTTTGGCAATTAAGGTTCAGGGAGCTTCATTGTGGTCAGATGATAGGTTGTGTGACGCATGGGGCCAATTCAGCAAGGGTATGCAGTTATGATCTGGTATATCGTGTGGTAGTTGATACAGTGTATATATGTTGGAACTAGACCTGGCAGAGAAATTTCAGGTGTTGGAATGAATTCTGAGCTTATTATATGGATAAAGAAGAAATCTCCAGATTTGATCAGGCTATTGTGCTCGACTTGCTTGTGGTAGCACGGACAGGTGCTCGAGATGTTAAACAGTGGTTTCAGGTAACTCCATAGCAGTTCTTAGCACGTTCGAGGACGAATGTCAGTTTAAGTGGGGAAGAATGTAACGACCCGACCGGTCATTTTGAGTTCTAGCGCGTCGTTCAGCGGTTTGAAGTCGTGAGCAGCTTTGTTTCAGGTATTATTACTCGTGGTCATGGTCGGAATTTAATTTCAAGAAGTTTAGAATTGATTTGGAAAAAAAAGTCTCATTTCAGAAGCCTTAAGTTGGAGAAATGGTCTAAGATTGGAACTTTGAGTAAACGATCTCCGAATCAAGATTTGAAGGATCCAGCAGGTTCGTATGATGATTTCGGACTTGGGTGTATGTCCGGATCTGGTTTTGGATAACCGGGGAGCGTTTCAGCGTACATTGTGGAAGTTAGTATTTTGGAAGAATTTCACAATGTTGGGTTGGAAGGCATCTCAGTGTTATAGAGGTCCGTTTGGGATTCTGGGTCTGGGAATAGCTTCGTATGGTGATTCCGGGATTGGGAGCATGACCGAAAGTAAATTTGGATGTCCGTAGGTCATTTTGGAGCTATTTGACTAAAGATAGAAATTTTAAGGTTTTTGGAAAATCCGGTCGAAAGTGAAAGTTTTGATATCGAGGTCGAAATGCGATTCCGGAAATTGGAGCAGGACCGTAATGTTGAATATGACTTGTGCGCAAAATATGAGGTCAATCGGACGTGATTTGATAGGTTTCGGCATCAGATGTAGAAGTTTAAAATTATAATTTCTTAAAGAATTGGATTTGAGTGCGATTCGTGATTTCGGCGTTGTTTGAGGTGATTTGAGGGTTCGACCAAGTTCGTGTCATGTTTTGGGATAGTTTGGTATAATTGGACGGGGTCGCGGGGGCCTCGGGTGGATTCCGGGTGGTTAATGAATCAAAGTTGAAGTTTGAAGAAGGGCTGAAGTTGTTGTCATCAGGTGCAACCGCACCTGCGAGGCTTTGACCGCAGGTGAAGCTTGGGAGTCGCAGGTGCGAGTGTGGGCTTGGCTTGGCTGGGAACCGCATGTGCGATGGATATTTCGCACCTGCGAAGCCGCAGGTGCGGGCAGTGGGGGTGCAGGTGCAATTTGGCTGAAATTGAGGGAAACCGCAGGTGCGGGGGATTTGGTAGCACCTGCGAGATCGCAGGTGCGGAGGAAGGACCGCATGTGCGAAAAATGCCTGGGCAGAATGTTTTAAAACGGGTTTGTGCCATTTCTCTCTCATTTTTCTTCATGGGTTAGGCGATTTTGGAGAGCTTTCAAGGGAGATTTCACCAAGCATCAAGAGGTAAGTTGTTTCTACTTGTTTCTAAGTTTAAATACAAGTTTATAACATAGAGTTGGTAGTGGAAATTAAGGAAAATTTGGGAAATATTGATGAAACCTAGAATATTGGAAATTTGGATTTTTGCCATGAATTTAGCGTGAATATTATAGTAAATTATATATTTGAGTTAGTAAGGCTATGGGTAGAATGTACCTTCGAGAAATTTCAGATTTCGGGCATGTGGGCGCGAGGGCATTTTTGTCATTTCACGAGTGGGTTGGGAAAATATATAATCTGAATTCGTTGTCAGTATTAGGATGAATTTTCATTTCTTTGTCATTTATGTGGTAGTTTCGGAGCGTTCTGCGTCCGTTTGAGTCATTGGAAGGGTTTGGAAGCCGATGTTGGATTTTCGGAGCGAGGTAAGTCTCCTTTCTAACTTTGTGAGGGGGAAAAGTCCCTCTAGGTGAATTTATTCACTACATGCTTTTATCTTCGGGGGATACGTATTTATGAGGTGACGGGACTCCGTGCGTAGCTACTATTATGCCATGTCCCATNATTATTTTTAATCATCTAAAAGGGCATTTATTTCCTCTGTGGATAATTGCACACCTAGTAGGGTTATATTACGGAATATCATTAAACTTGGCAAATGAGTTTCAAAACAAAGAGTTAAAAACTATATTTCATGTTCCTTTAAGAAGGGTTTTCACCACTTTCCTGAGAAAAGCTTCTTTCTTGATAAAACACGAATTTATTATGTGGATATGTGTAACCTTGGATGCCTAAGTCGCATGTATGATTCGAGATCAGGATGACCCTGTAATTGTGTGTATTCATATGAGCACCCGAGTCGCATTTATGATTCACGAGCAGGCTAGCCTTATTATTTTTAATCGCGTCGCATGATGAATTTGCGATAGGTGCAGATAGATGCATCTATGGTTTGAGCCGTTCGACCCTCAGCAGTGCACAATTTATGTTTATGTTGGTTCGGGCCGAAAGACCCTCGGCGTTGCTTGTGCATGCTATTTACTGCATATTTTCTATGAGTTTGCCTGATTACTGGCCAGAAATATTAAGTTGTCAATTGAAATGACAGAGATTTAAAGTTCTTAAAAATACTTTTGGAATAAATTGTTCCTTCCCGTCGATTTATTATTATTTGATTAAATCGCCATGCTGATTAATTGTTAATATGACGATGATACAAAGTGTTAACGTGAACGGAGTTGAAAGATATTGAAATCCTGTTTTATAAATTGTCTATGATAAAACCATGCTTTGTGTCACTCTTAAATGTTTTAAATGGACCTTTGGTAAGTGTCTAAATTGACCTCTCGTCACTACCTCTCTGAGGTCAGGCAGGCGACTTACTGAGTACATGTTGTTTTTTGTACTCATACTACACTTGCTGTGCATTTTATTGCACAGGTACTTACATAGAAAATGTGGAGGATTTGGAGACTCAGGCGAGCTGCATCATCCGGAGGCGATCCGCAGCTGACAGAGTCACCTTCATACTGTATCTATTTCATTTTAAATTTCCTTGTCCAGTTGTATTTCGCACAAGCTTTGTAGTATTTGTAAAATTCTTAGAAATTGCTCATGTACTTGTGACACCGGGTTCTGGGATATGTATTGGGATAATTTTTTAAGTGAAATCTTTAAATCACTATTTTTAATTAACAGACTTTTATTTTGTCATCATGTAATAAAGTGAACAGAAATGTTTTCATAAATGTTAAAACTGGAGAGTAATTTCAACTAATTAATGATTTGGCTTGCCTGACAGTGATGTCCGGCCCCATCACGACCTTAGGGATTTTGGGTCGTGACACTCATTTGGTGGCACTTTTATCATATCTTCATGTACTTGTCATTGGTAGCACTTTTGAACATACTGATGCAATTTGTCTCCATGGTCATCCAAAAGTAGTCGGCCCTAAGTATCTTCTTGGCCAGGACAAAGCCATTCATATGCGGGACACGTGTCCCAACATGTATCTCCTCGAGCAATTTAGAAGATTCTTTTGTGTCGACACGCCTTAACAATCCCAAATCAGGAGTTCTTCTATATAGGGTTCCTCCACTGTGGAAGAAATGATTTGCCAATCTTCGAAGCGTGTGTTTCTGAGTATGGTTTGCATGCTCCAGCTATTCTCCTTCTGCCAAATACACTTTGATGTCATGGAACCAAGGCCTTCCATCCATTTCCTCTTCGACATGAGCACAATATGCCGGCTGAATATGGATCCTTACTGGGATATGATTAATGAAGTTCTTGTCTGGATGATGCATCATTGATGACAAAGTGGCCAATGTGTCGGCAAACTCATTCTGAATTCTGGGAGCATGCCGAAACTCAATCTTTGTGAATCTTTTCTTCAATTCCTGCACATGGTGCAGATATGGAAATATCCTGGAATTCTTGGTGGCCCATTCTCCTTTTACCTGGTGCACAAGAAAATTTGAATCTCCGGTTACTAGGAGTTCCTGAATGTTTATGTCAACAACCATGTTGAGTCCGAATATGCATGCTTCGTATTCTTCCATGTTGTTGGTGCAAGGGAATCTGAGTTTCGCAGATATCGGATAATGTTGGACAGTTTCTGATATCAAAACGGCTTCAATGCCGACAATTTTGATGTTTGTCGCTCCGTCAAAGAACATTCTCCAACCATCGTAGGCTTAAGAAATGTCTTCTCCTACGAATTATACCTCTTCATAGGTAAAATATGTTTTCAGGGGTTTGTATTCTCCTCCTATACGGTTTTCAGCAAGGTGGTCTGTCAGTCCCTATCCCTTGACTGCTTTCTGAGTTACACAGACAATGTTGAATTCACTCAAAAGATTTGCCACTTAGCCAGCTTGGCAGTGGGCATAGGCTTCTGAAATATATACTTCAAAGGATCCATTCTTGATATGAGATATGTTGTGTAGGCACAGAAGTAATGCCTCAGCTTCTGAGCTATCCAGGTCAAGGCACAGCAGGTTCATTCTAGGAAAGAATACCGTGCTCCATTAGGTGTAAACTTCTTACTCAAGTAGTATATGGCCTATTCTTCTTTTCCTGTCTCGTCGTGCTGCCCCAGAACGCAGCCAAAAGCTCCATCTAACAATAAAGCAGAACTGGCCTATCCGGCTCTGGCAGGACCAAAACTGGCGGTGTTGATAAGTAACCCTTGATCTTGTCAAAAGACTTTTGACAATACTCGGTCCAACTAGTCGTAGTGTCCTTCTTCAATATTTTGAAAATCGGCTCACTTAGTACTGCACACTGAGCTATGAAACGGCTGATGTCTCCCAAGAAACTCATCACATCTTTCTTGCTTTTTGGCAGTGGTAAGTCTTGGATGGATTTTATCTTTGATGGATCCAATTCTATTCCCCGGCGGCTGACGATGAATCCCAATAGCTTTCCGGCAGGAATCCTGAATGCAGAATTTGCAGGGTTTAGCTTTAGGTTGTACTTATGCACTATGTTGAAGAATTTCCTCAAGTCTGCTATGTGGTCTGTGCCCTTCTTGGATTTAATGATGACATCATCCACACATACTTTGATTTCTTTGTGTATCATGTCATGAAAATAGTAGTCATGGCCCTCATGTAGGTAGCCCCAGCATTCTTTAGGCCAAGTGGCATCTTCTTGTAACAGTATACACCCCGTTGTGTAATGAAAGTCATTTTATCAGCGTCCTCCTAGTCCATCCAGATATGATGGTAACTGGGGAAGCAATCCACGAAATACTGAAGTTCATGCTTGGCACAATTGTCGATCAGAATGTGTATGTTTGGTCAGGAAATAATCCTTGGGACTTGCTCTGTTTAGATCTCGATAGTCAACACAGACTCTAACTTTCCCCTCCTTTTTCGGAACTGGCACAATGTTGGCTAGCCAATTTGGATACTCAACTACCCTGAGGACTTTGGCTTTGATCTGCTTAGTAACTTCTTCCTTGATTTTCAGGCTCATGTCTGGCTTGAATTTTCTAAGTTTCTGCTTCACTGGCGGACACATTGGATTCGTAGGTAACTTGTGAGCCACTATGGATGTGCTCAACCCTGCCATAGAGTCATATGACCATTCTTCGCTCTTCCGGAACAAGTAAAGAAATAGGTGTGCAAAGATATCCTCATATTCCTTTAGGAATCGAGTTTACTCCTCCTTTTCTGATGGTGACAAATGGATGCTTATGCGGGTTTCTTTGACAGTTTCAGAATGTCCCAGGTTAACTAACTAAGTTTTGTCCAAGTTGGACTTGGGTTTGTTCTCAAAATTCTCTACTTCTCTGACGATCTCTTCATGTATTACATCCTCTTCTTCTTCTGAATCATTGTCCTTTTGTCGCATTGCCTCATTACATGTCACAGTTGACGGTTCATCAAGATAGGAGATAGTAATGCTCTATGGATAAAGATACGAGAGAAAAGTGGTAATAATATGCATCAATTCATTGAAAACATTAAAGCGGCTTTCAATAATTTAAACATCATTTTTGGAACATTGGAAATATTATTTAAAACAAAACGCCGAAAGGGAAATCATTTTTTCTCTTAGAAAAATAAAAAAAACAATATTGTTCAGCCTTGCTACCATGGGACTCGTCGGGCCCTAGATGGTCTAACAGTCTAAATCTTGAGGAATGTTCCTCTCTCCAAAACTCGGATAGTAGGGCCTTCCTCCTCCTCCTCCTCCTCCTCAACAATCACGCAGCAGTCCAT
>ML344308.1:557-47734 GCA_005239505.1 Nicotiana paniculata | reverse complement strand
TTGATCTACCTGCTATTGATATTTTACTTTGTTATCTTTATCTTGGTAGTTTATTATCATATCTTGTTCAATCTATTTGACCAGTAGGTCTCTTGACTGTTCCTCGTCACTACTCCACCGAGGTTAGTCTTGATACTTACTGGGCACCGTTGTGGTGTGCTCATACTACACTTCTGTACATTTTTATACAGATCCGGGTATTTGATTGTTAGTAGTTGTGCGGATCGTTGCTGTGAAGACTCGTGGTAAACCTGTTGCTGTGATCGCAGGTCTCGGAGTCACCTTCTATTGTACTTATTTCCATTGTTTCCTTTTGTTCTGGAACAGTGATGTATTCATTTTGTACAACCACTCATAGAAAGACTTATGACTTGTACTACCGATTTTGGGATTATAAATTGTTTAGAGATTTCTCTTTCAAAATTGTTCGAAGTTAGTAAATATTGTCGTTATTTCTCTTAATATTAGGTTTACCTAGTCTTAGAGACTAGGTGCCATCACGACTCCTTCGGAGGGATTTTGGGTCGTGAAATTTAATGTATGACATATGGCCCATCCCATTTTGAAGTGAACTTCCCAACAGGTTTATGGGAAGTAATAATGGGTCTTCGTATGGAAAGGACTTGATCTCCTACTTGAAAGGACCTCGGGCGAACTCTTTTATTGAAGGCGCGAGACAATCGAGCTTGATAACTTTCAAGACTTTGTTGAGCTTCCAACCTCTTCCCATCAAGAGACTCCAACTCTGCTAATCGAAGTCGAGCATTTTCTTCATCAGTGATCCTTTCTTGAATAGCCAGTCGTAATGAAGGTATTTGACGCTCAAGTGACAAGATGACTTCGACTCCATAAATGACTGAATAAGGATTCGCTTGTGTTGGTGTGCGGTGGGTCGTCCTATATGCCCATAGAGATTCTTCCATACGGTCATTCTAATCTCGTTTGGATTTGGAGATGATTTTCTTTAGCAAGTTTCATAGAGTTTTGTTGAATGCTTCAGCTAGACCATTAGCGGCAGCGTTGTACATCAAAGAGTTACGTTGCTTGAACCCAAAGAGATCACAAACCTTGTTCATCAACCTATTATCGAATGTCTTTCTGTTATCCATTATTATGTAACGAGGAATGCCAAAGCGATAGATTATGTTTACTCGAATGAAACTTGCAACATTTTCCTTCTTTACCTCCTTAAGAGCAACAACTTCAGCCTATTTTGAGAAGTAATCAGTTACAGCCAAGATGTATAGGTGCCCCCCGGAGGACTTTGGCAGTGGTCCAACAACATCCAATCCCCAAGCATCAAACGGCCAGGATGCAACAGTCAGGTACAACACTTCAGGAGGTTGGTGAATAACGCATGGAATTGACTAGACTTGCATCTTCGAGCGTAGTCAAAGCAATCTTTTACCATTGTTGGCCAATAATATCCCATCCTTTTTATATGGAAGTGGACCTTTGGTCTTGACTGATGCGACCCACATACCTCAGAATGTGCCTCTTGCAAAGCTTGGAGTGCTTCTTCTTCCCCTAAGCATCGCAATAGTACTCCCTCGAACGACCTTTTGTATAGTGTATTTTTGTAGTAAAGGAAGCGAGATGCACAACGACGGATTTCAGTTATTCTCCTCGAATTTTCTGGGAGTATCCCATAGCATAAATAGTCGATAATGGGTTGTCGCCATTCTTCTTCCTCAACTTCAGAAATAGCGACAAGATGCTTGAGTTCATTTTCTTCACCTTCAGCCTCATTTGGCGACGGTACTACCCATTTTTGGCAGACAATAACTTGCTCTTGATCAGGCAGGGTTAATGATGAAGCTAGGGCAACTAAAACATCAGCCTTCTTATTTTCTTTCCTTGGCACATGCTGAATATTCACATCACCGAGCCACCCCATTAACTTTTTAACGTAATCATGATATGGGCGTAGTTCAGGCTTCTTGACCTCGTAACTACCTAGAAGCTGATTGACCACTCACTGAGAGTCATCAAAGACTTGTAATTGCAATCGCGTCATTTCGACAGCCATTTCAAGACCAAGCATTAGTGCTTGATACTCAGCAAGGTTGTTAGAGCAGAGTTGCGTCAACGTAAAAGAGTAGGGAAGAACTTCACCTTGATAAGTGGCAAATACTACACCAGCACCAGCACCAGCACCAGCACCAGCACCAGCTCCCCCACGATGCGCAGCACCATCAAAGTACATCTTCCATGGAGGCTGAAATTCAACGACCATTGCGTCCTTATCAGGTAGTTCGTCAGTTAGCTCCCAGTCATCAGGTATTGGATGATCTACCAAGAAGTTTGCCAATGCTTGTCCTTTTACAGCCTTTTGAGGGATGTACAAAATCTCGAATTGTTGAAATTGGAGGTACCATCTCGCTAGTCAATCACTAAGAAGAAGTTTTGACATCACGAACTTGATGGGATTATCTTTAGAAACAAGACGGACAACATGAGCTTGAAAGTAGTGCTTCAACTTTTGAATTATGAAGACTAGTGCCAAACACAACTTTTCAATTGGTGAATAATTCAGCTCGTTTGGTGTCATCATCCTGCTCAAGTAGTAAAGGGAGTTTTCTTTCCCCTCACTATTTTCTTGGGCCAACAGCGCTCGAAAAAACCTTTCTTGTGCTGAAATTTATAGTATCAGCGGCTTTCCAAGTATAGGGGCTGCTAGAACTGGAGGCTTCATCAATTAGGATTTAATGCTCTCAAAGGCATTGCTACAAGCTTGGTCCCACTTGAAAGGAACGCCCTTCTTCATGAGGCGACTGAATGGTCGGCACCTCCCAACTAGATTTGAGATGAATCTCCTAAGGTATGCTAGCTTTCCTTGCAGACTTTTTAATTCATGAATATCCCGAGGCACAAGCATTTTCAAAATTGCATCTACTTTGGCTTGATCAATTTTGATCCCTCGATGTCGGACAATGAAACCCAAGAACTTTCCGGAGGTACATCCAAAGGCGCATTTCAATGTATTCATCCTAAGTTGGTATCTTCGGAGCAATTCAAACACTATCCTCAAGTCTTTCAAGTGGTCTCCCTTCTCTCTTTATTTTTCCACCAAGTCGTCAACATAGCATTCGACATTCTTGTGGAGAAGATCGTAAAAAATATTCTTCATAGCCCTTTGGTAAGTAGCACCAGCGTTTTTCAAGCCAAAAGGCATTACCCTGTAGCAATAAATACCCTTAGGGTTGCGGAATTCACTAAGCTCTTCATCTTTTAGTGTCATGTGAATTTGGTTATAGCCTGACGAACCATCCATAAACGACATTGCCTCATACCCAGTAGTAGCATCGATCAGCAACTCTGGAATAGGAAGCGGGAATTCATCTTTGGGACATGCATTGTTGAGATCCCTAAAGTTGACGCACACTCGAATCTGACCATTCTTCTTCTTTACAGGGACCATACTTGAGACCCATGTTGGGTATTTAACTTCACAAATAGAGCCAGCTTCGATGAGTTTGTTAACTTCGGTTTCAATCAAGGGAACCAAATCCGGCCTAAAGCTCATTTGAGCTTGTTTAACAGGGCGAGAACCATTTTTGACTGCAAGGTGACGGACAGCTACTTTCGGGTCCAAGCCAGGAATTTCTTTGTAACTCCAAGAAAAGACATCCCTAAACTCCTTGAGTAACTCAATATAAGTTCTTTATTCATCAACTTATAGTAAAGCACTTAGGTAGGTGGGTCTTGGTTCTTCATCAGTGCCAAGGTTAACTTCTTTTAAGGCATAAACTGTTGCCTTCACCCCTTCTTTAAGTTCCGGGGGAGCATCTTTCGCATCTTCATGTTCTTGAGGGTCCCCATCATATAAGGATATGTGATAACATGGTGAAACATCGTCCAATTTCTCATCATCCTCCATTAGAGATAAAACACCATGATCGCTTTATACAGTATCATGATACGAAGAACCTATACTTTTTTCATCTTCATCACGTTCTATAGTGTATACCACAGTGTATGGATTCACCTTCAGTACTTCATCACACGAAACCATGACTTTTGTTTGTCGCTTCATTCTAGAAGGAACCAAACTTTGGAAATTTTTAGAGATCTTCTGAATTTTGGGTGAAGCGGGTGTTTTTATATTTCGATAATTTCTCTGGAACTTATTCCCCTTCTTTAACGGACCCAATCTCTCAAATACGGAAGTTCTCACAGTTGATTTTCCAAGTCGGTCAAAGACGAAAGGCCTGTTAGAAGCGGCAGATTCGTCTTCTACAATGATATAATTGCTACTCGCCCTTTTTATTGAGATGCGCACTGGTGACAGTTGCTTGTATCCCAAACCTTCACGTGGTTGCCTCGTTGAAGCTTCTGATGGAGCTTCCCTAACTTTGACTGCTCATTTGGATTGTATCCCGCCTTTGCAAATAGCTTGTAAGCGTTAGAATCAAAATTTTCATCTGTCCGCTTTGTAGGGAGTGCCACTTTCTGCAGACGATCTTGGGCTACAAACCCTATAAGCGGCTTCGTGGACAACTTTACTGCCTCAATGCGTTTTACCAGAAGAGTTATCTCCTTTATCATGTTAGTTTGGAGATTAGATGATTCGCCTTCATCTTTCTTCCTTTTAGGGACATATTGGAGCACATGAATTATTTTCTTGCCATAAGACGCAATATCCCCTCTATGATATCTATTCACGTTGGGTTGTACCTCCTCAGTAACAGCTTTGGATTTACCAATTTTCACCTCAGCTCTTTTAGTTGTGGGCTCGTCATTCTTGCTTTTCATGCCATCATCAACTTTTAGCTCCTTCACAATGTGGTTCTTCAAATAGAACTTCGCATCGACGAAGTGTGACTCTGCCTCCGTGAATGGCGCATCATCGGCAACTATCTTCTTCTCGACTTCACCCTCGTAGTATTTTAAACATTGATGGTAGGTAGACGGAACTACTTTATTCTCATGTATCCAAGGCCTTCCAAGCAAGACATTGTATGAAGTCTTCGCATCGATCACATGCAACCATGCACTTGATTGCATATCTTCAATGGTGATTCCCAGCCTGATCGCGCCTATGGCTCTTTTCCCCCCTTGGTTGAATCCTTGGATCATCACACGACTTTCTGAGAGTTCGTTCACGGGAATACCAAGTTCTTTCATAGTGCGAATTGGAAAAATGTTCACTGAGGATCCTCCATCAATGAAAATTTTATTTACCCTTTCATCATGCATATAGCCAACTAGGTACAATGGGCGGTTATGAGGAGTGTCACCTAGCAAAAGGTCGTCATATGTGAACGTGACTTTTTCCTCACAAGCATTAACTTCTTGAGGAGTGGGCTCGATAAGCTTTTTCGAAGATGGTGCCAACGGTAGGTCATTACTCTTTTGTTTCCCTTCATCAGTATGACAACAAGAGTCATCAATACCCCAATAGGAAATCTTCGTGGGGATCCAACTTGGAAAAAACTCCTCCAAGGTAACCGGATGTCGTGGATTTTGAGGATGATGCACCTCCACTTTCTCTTTCTTTTCATGCTTAACTGGATTCCATCTCCTAGGCCTTTTCACCATTATTTTTCTTGTTGGTTGTTCCATTGATCCTTTTCGTAGGCTTCTTTTGTGGCGCCTACGACGAGTCACCAACGTCCAACCTTCATCGTCCTCAGATTGACCGTCTTCAACTTTGTAGTTCTCCAGTAATTCTTCATCTTTACTTTCTTTAAAACTACATAATTCGTCTGGACTGAATGAGCCAAATGTGATAAAGACTTGGTTTGCGATTTCTTTCTCATCTTCAAGAACGGTATTCTTTTCACGAGCCAAGTCCATAACTTTGTCCTTGAAGACAAAGCACTTCTCCAGATGGTGGCTCACAAGTCGATGATATTTGCAGTAATTTGGGTCATCAATTTTTTCAGCTTCATTTAGTCACTTCATCTCCGGAAGCTCGATGAGATTTAACTCGAGGAGTTCTTCAAAAATAACTGGCACATCAGAATCCAGAAATGGGTACTCTTTCTCTTGCATTTCTTTTAGAGTTAACTTTCCACTTGGCTTATCGTGAAACGAAGTGGATTTCGTACTCTGCTTTTTGCTCACCTTCGTTGTGAACTTCATTGGTGATGTGTTGACATTCATAGCTTCTTTGTTTTCAGATCTTGGTACAAACTTGCTCCATTTTTTGACTTCTTGCTTGTCGTTCACTTTGCGAGGTTCATAGATTGGTAGCCTTTCATTTCCAGCAGAGGCCATGCTCAATTCCATGTCATGGGCACGAGTTGCAAGTTCATCAAATGTGCTTGGTTTGATATCTTGCAAGATGTAGCGCAATACCCAATGCATACCTTGGATGCACATCTCTATGCCAGAAGCTTCACTAAGCCTGTCTTTAAAGTTGAGGCTTGCATTCCTCCAACGATTGATAAAGTCGATAACTGGTTCACTCTTTCGTTGACGAGTACTTGTGAGTTCTATCATACTCACAGTACGTCTCGTGCTATAAAAGCGATTGAGGAATTCTTGCTCTAGTTGATCCCAGCTATCAACAGATCTAGCTCGAGGCTACCAATCAAAAGCATTTCCTTTTTAATGAGCGGACAAACTGTTTGACGAGGTAATCTCCAAAAGTCCCAGCATTGTTGCATGTCTCAACAAAGTGCGCCACATGTTGCTTTGGATTGCCTTTGCCATCAAACTATTGAAATTTCGGAGGCTTATAGCCAGCAGGCATCTTCAACATATCGATCCTTGAAGTGTACGGGTTTGCGTAGGTAAAGGAGGACTTGGAAGTAATTTCATATTTGTTTTTTGTAGTCCCTCCAATAAACTTATTTAGTTGATTGATAGGAATGATCCCTTCCGAAGAAACTGGAATTTCCTTAGTGGATGCAACTTGCCGTGGGGGAGGATCAATCTCTTGAACTTTTGGGATTTTGCCAGGTGCATGGGTGGATTCTTCTTCCATCAAGATTCCCACCCTATCTGTTAGCTTGTCGATTCTAGCATCTTGATTTTGCATGCACTTGGTCAAGCCAGCGATTGCTTCCATCAAGTTTGCCAACTCCTCCTCCACAGATGAAGTGTTTGTCACCATGGCTTGCATGATTGTCATGGACGATGGAGAGTAGCATGGATTTTCACACAAATTGATCCTTGATTGGCTCACGCTATGTGGTGTAAATGGGGAAGATCCATCACTTGAAGTGTCATCATCTTCCTTCACAACAGAGTGCTTGGATCGAAAGGTCAAGCAGAGCAAGAGTTTTCTTGATCTTTTCAGCAACATCGCTTACTCTTTCGGGTGCATTTGTGGGAGATCTTGATCCTTTTGAGGATAAAGATCCGAAAATAGGGGTAGATGCGGACGGCACTTGGGGTGCTTGTTGTCCTAACGAGCTTGTTTTGTTCCTCGTAACTGGTCCAAAGCTTCCAAAGGTAACTTCGAGTATGTTTTCCACATCAGCGTAGAACCTGGAATTGGCAGCCTTGGAGGAAGTTGAACTGGAGTTGATTTTCTTGGAAGCCATTTCATTGTTCTTGAACTTTGGTAATTGAAAAGTTGAGATGGGAGGTAGAGATTGTCCCACCGAGCGTGCCATAATTTGTAGACAATAAATTACGTCGAGAAAATAAAATCAAAAATATCTCGACGATCGTAGTATTTTATTTCAAATATTTGAGTGTTACAATCTCTATGAATCCTCTGATTCTTCTTTTCAACGGTAAATAAAAGAGCCTCCGAGCTTAATCTTGAATTCTATTTTATTTTAATCCAAGTGCTTGAAGCTTGATCTTGATCTTGACGTACTTTTAATCCAAGGGCTTGCAGCTTGTTCTTGAATCTTCCTCTTGATCTTTTAATCCTTAGAACACTTGAATGTTTGTAGCTTATAGAGAAACCGCAGTGTTTGATCCACGAGCTCCCTCTTACTTCTTATTATAACTTCTGGCGTCCTTTCTAGGTTATGAAGACCCCTATTTATAGTTGTGGGAGAGAAGAGTTATGATAAGAACAAACTCTTTCCGACCAATCAAATTGAAGTGTGACAAAGCCGCATTTGATCGGCCAGAACATGTCACTTGCACACGTGGCGCGATTTCATTGGCCTTTTAATGTGATTTGGCATGCCTTGTCATTTTGACATGTGGCATGATCCTATTGGCTCTTTCGTTTGATTTGGCGTGCCACGTCATTTGACACGTGATACCAAACTGGACCTCCAGGAGGATGACATTTTGGGCTTAATAAAGTGAGTTCATCACTTTAGCCTAATTAATTGGGCTAGCCCAATGGATTAAGACTTATTTATTTAATCCATATATATTGAACTTATATAATTAATTCAATTATATTAGCCCATAATATTTATTTAAACTAATATATTTAAAATATAATCTAAATTATTCATTAAATTTAAATTCAATAAATTTTGTATGCCTACGAACAATAAATACTATCTATTAACTCTTTCCAACTGTTTGATACAACCCATACAAACAAAGAGAATTCAGATTTCAGAGTTGGTGTTGTCAGTAGTCTCCTAGGGCTAGGGAAAGATTGTTTATTTAAACCAATTCAGATTTCATATGGAACAAGGATCTTGCAGGGTAGGTGTCTACATTAGGATTAGTTGGTTTCTACATGGTTCAACTGGTCCCCATTTATTTAAGGTAGTAGAATCCCTAGTTTTTATATTTTTTTTGTTTTTAAAAAAGAAATTATAAATCTAAGTAGCTTTAACAAAAACTCATTTATAATCCCCGAAATTAACACGGCAAGGGTAGTTACCGTAATTTATGCTGCACAAAATTAAAGATCTAGAGTTTTAGTTGATCTTTGACATGTGGACTCCATTAGTCTAATTTAATTAAAGGTACCTTAATTTTAATGTCTATCTTATTCCATAGTCTCTCTCACCAATTAGTTACTAATTATTTATGCCCCAAGGTGTTTGGCTATTGGCACAGTTGGGGCAGTTCTTTGTTTATCTATTTAATTTATTGACGAGGATATGTGATTTTGTGATGTTTTGTTCATAGAGTTGGTGGCACGTCTACTGTAATACTCCATCCGTTTCAATTTTTGTGTCTCACAATCCTTTTTAATTAATTTTAAAAAAGAATGTATCTTTCTGTTGTATTCATGAATACAGTAATAGAATTCGTCTAAGAAATAAGGGAGTCCAGCTGTGTGACGAATGCGCTATATTCACACTATTATATTCATGAATACAGTAATGGAATTCGCCTACAAATAGGGGGATCCACCTGTTTAATAACGGAAAGAGAATCAATTAGCGTGTATCACTCCTAATTTAGCTCAACAAAATAAGTTCTTCATAAAATTCGCTGCTACTGTATTATATTCCATATATTCGTGCGACTGTATTTATAGGTACAATGAGGTAATCAATAAATAGAGTGTACACCGTTCTATTCAATTCGATTGTATACATTGTATTCAATTCACAAATATTCATTATTCGCTATTATACATTGTAGACAGAATGTACTTCGTCTAGTTTGCAAATTGCATAAGATCCATCCTAATTTTTCGACCACATTTTTTTTTCCGAATGTACTTTGTATAATTTGCAAAGTTCAAACTCCAGATATGTAAAACAACCACTCTTTAACCTCTTTTCTTTAAAGAGTTAAATTCGAAGACTTACACAGGACTCGTATTACAAGGGGGTGTAATGGGGCTATCCCTTCTTATAAGAAACAATCGATTAACATAGGTTTCAGTCCTGATTTATTGTGTAAAAGAATATAACAATAACCTCAAGTCTAAGAGGCATTGCATTGCTTGTACTCATGCTTTCTTGTACAAAAGTAAGGATGGAAAACATGGAATTAATAAGTGCATCATGAATTTCAGGACAAAATAAATATTGGCTAATCTTTAAATAGCATCCCCGAGCATTTCTAAATAAAAAGCCCATTTACACTAATATCCCTTTTTAAGATTAAATTTGAAAAGGTGTGCAAAAGAATTAGTATCTTTTATTAGACAAACACTTAGTGATGCAGCTCACGTTAACCCGGCCTTTCTCATCGGTTGATGTTTAGTTTGCATATATTTTAACCCTTTAAGTAAATATATCACTTTGGGGGAGTTACACATTTATGGGTAATACTTGATTGGAAGCTCAGCTTTATTAGTATGATACACCTGCATTTCTCCTCTTTCAAGATGAAGCCTAGTCGCAAAATGGCCACAGAAAATAGAAAGATAAAAAAAGAAAGAGAGTTGATAAAGTAATTAAGGATTATGGAAACTACAAATCACTTTTGCCGAGCCCTTTTCCTTTCTTTGGTTACAGGCTTAATTCGATGGTCCTCTTTAACCTTAATATTGTGTTGTGTGGATTCCTTAGCTTGTATTTTAGTTTGTGGATTAACAGACTCGAGAATGGGTCCACGCTTGATTTTTCCAGGCCTCTTGAAGCCCTTTTTAGCTGATAACCAGGATTGCAATGGTACCTTAGAATCAGCATCACCTGGTCTATGATTCTGACTTCCTAGTTTTCCAGCAATATTGTCTTTCACATTGTTGCCATACTTGGCTTCAAGTTTGTCTTTAGAAGGGCGAGGGCGAACACTTCGTGGCTTCCCAGGCGGATTACCAATCGTTGGAAAGGGAAGGAGGGAAGATGTAGCTTTGTAGTAAGAGCCTTTGTAATGTTCCCCATATGCTCTCGTCACAATGTCTCTTAAAGCCATTGCTGCTTTGTATTCTCTCGTCCTCTTCGAGTAAAATACCATGGCATTATTGGCTAGCAGAAGGAAATCTCTGAAGAGTTCACCTGGTGTTTTGGTTGACCAACTGGCCAGTCTTGATTTTACTGTCTCGATATCCATATGTCGCCTTATCATTTTCTTGTATCTTGCTCTCTTCTGACTATCAAGGCGATGCCTGAAGACCATAGCAGCTTCATGCTGTGTAATAGAGCTGAAAATCCTCATCAAGTCATCGTTCCTAAACCTAGATAAACCTCCTCTATGATCGCTTACGGCTGAATGCCTAATACTTTGTTCACAACTGGTTAATGCTTCTTTACAGTGAGAAGTGGAGGCGAGACTGGTAGAACATACATTGTCACTCTCCTCAATGCTCCCTTCTTTGGCATCCCAAACGGCGTCTTTTCTTCTCCTCTTACCTCTTCTCTTCCTTACAGCCCCTCCATTTCCATTGGAAGCTTCTGTCACCTTGCTTGTACTTGGAACTTTGTCCCGTTCACAAGACTCTGAACGTTCTAGCTTTACATCTGTCAAGGGTATGGTGGGAACCTGAGACTCAGGGGACTGGTTTGTTCTAATATCAAGCGTGAAGCTGCCAGCAGACAGCCCATCTTTTGCTTCATCTTTCACAAAAGACTCAATATCTTCTGATTTTGTCGGAGGAGCAGGAGATTCAGTGCGACTCAACCCATAGTCTATCTGGTCAGATTGTTCCCTCTCAGCCTTTAGGCTTTCAATCTTTGACTCAAGAAACCTGACAATGAGCATACAGATAAAATATGGGAATCACGGTGTTAAGGAAACAGAAAATTATGGGACCAAGAGACTGCTCATTGCATACATATATTAACCATTTGGCTCATGGAACAGGAGTTTTATGCCATTCAGATGATGCAGAAAAAAGTGACAAAACATCAGATTCATTTATGGAGCCTAAGTTTATGCCAAACATCACCAGATAACATGACTCCACATTTCCTCATACTTTCTTCTTTCTCCTTTCTCGTACTTTTCCAGATTTATTTTCTCTTATTTATTGAGGGCCAGAGAAAAGTGAGCTTTATGGGGATGGGGGTGGGAAGGAGGTGTATGAGAGCAGAAAATATAATTACCAGAGGTCACAAATATTTTTTTATTTAGATTCTCCATAGAAATGCATTCAGTGTGGCCAAGAACTTCAAAATGCTAGGATTCATTAGCTAGTATTTGCTTATCAACTTAAAACAAGGAAGCAGCATATTTACTAACCCAATGGAGCTTTCAGATCTCTCCAATTCCCGCTTCAGCTCTTCAACTCGTCGCTTTCGTAACTCTTCAAACCAAGCACTGGCCAAAAGAAAGTTAATCAAGTAGCACATTGGTTAGGGCAAGGATGACATCCTACTACACTCAATTATCAGTACCTTAACAGAAACCACGAATCCATTCAAAAAGGCAAGGGATTAAGCTAGTAATGCATTTACAAGATAAAATACAAAAAATTTTACACCTCATAAGAAGGATATAAAACTTCCATATATGTTAACGGACTCATGAATAAACTAATATGCTCATGAAGATGAAGAAGTTGACTCACTTGCAGCCAGAGTAGCGCTTACGTAAGTCCTCGTACCTGGTTCTGCAGGCCTGTAGTTAAGTTTTTCGTCAATGAATCATATCATAAAGTATAGATAAAGGTATGGAAAACTTAGGAATGGAGAACACAAGGTCAAGAAAATGCAGTGAAGTTGATTTTGTTACAGTTCTATTCATTGGCTATTCACAGGTCAGAAATGCACTAAATTTATGGAAAAAAAGTTACTATACTTCATGGTTTCCTTATCTCTGGTTAGTGAAACAAAAACATAAAGCAACCAAGAATCACAAACATATAAAATGTGTTAAAACCACAAACTAAAAAGATCTCCCTCTTTATTTGGCAGCCACATATTTATTAATTAATAAAGACAAAGTTTAGGCTACCCCATCACCATTCTGACACACCAAATGGCGACCCCTCTACATCAATTAGGTTCCCAATGGCGACCTCTCTACGTCAACAATATTTATGTAATTATATCTACTCAATTTTAGTAGGACAGACAGTGACCAAACAATTCACTATTTATCCAAAAACATAGTCTTGTTTTCTAACAAGGAAATTTCCACCGCTGCTACAAAAGAAGATTTGTAGTAGCATTGATTGATAATCAACGGGAAATATTTACTCAGACCCGATGCATGCGCCAAACTATGATATTAACATAGCCAATGATAGATTAAGCTGTGCATGGTAAATAGTAAATTAATTATGATTAAGTGATTAACTTTGTGCAAAAAAACATATCATTTACTTATTGCTTTGGAGCATGTAGTGAGTGTAAGTAAGTATTTATTACCCTGGACTAGACATATTACAAAAATAAGGTGATTGTCTCGTTTAAATTGAAATTTTGTTAACTAATGATTTAATCCTATTTTATTATTCGTATGAGATAGGCCCCACAAAATCAAATAGATAAGGAGATACACAATAAAACAAATACCCGACAAAGGACGCTAATTCTTCCATAACAGAAGAAAAAATAAGCGGAGGTTACGAACAGACTAAAGTATAAACAAAAGGAGTGTTGTCGCTATCATAATGTGATAGGGGCACGTAACGTAAATAAGGGTAAACCTCAGGGGTAAAGCAATAAGGATATACAGTCCGGGCACGGAGCTCCGATGCGACGACGTTCCAATCTCTCGTCCCATGTCGGCGAACAGCGCCACCGAGTATAAGCTCTTCCCACGTACCCCAATTCATCCTCCTGGGCCCCACACCCACTGATTTCCCCTCCATTAAACGGATCAAACAATCCAGAACCTCCACGTGTACGGCGCAGATAATTTCTAGACAAAAATAATGTCCCACTCTTTTTCTAAATTGACCCGACCCGACCTGACACCAAATTTCTTTAATCTCAGCACCCACCGCGCGTTAGCAACAACCGCCACGACGGCAAAATATCACCGGAAATTACAAAAAAAAAGGAGGGGAAAAACTGCTTTTTTGGGATTGAAGATAATGGGAAATCATGATTTTTTTTTCAAATATAGGTGGTTTCCTGGACGTAAAATGCAAGGTTAGAAGGTTGATTTCTGAAAAGTTCAGTTTTCAAATTTTCCGGGCTTGTGGTAATTTTGGTTAGGAAGAAAAGGCGAGAGAAAAGGGGTTGACGGAATTCTATGAAGGTTGAAGATAAGGGAATTCAAGTGAAGAAGTATGGAAAAGAAAGGAAAAAGGAGGAAAATAAATGGCGAGGAAGAATGGTTAATGGAAGAGAAAAACATGGAGATTACTGTTTGTTTCTCGAGAATTTTGGTTTGCCTGAAATCGAAATATCTCTCGCTCTCTCAGGCTCTGCACCTCTGCAGGACGAACAGTGGAAGACATTTTCTTTATTTTTGGGGTCAAAGTGTTAATTTTTATAAACTAAAATGATCCCTGAAGTTTATTAAATGACGTATGTTCATTCTTTTTCTCCCCACAACGTATATACATTCGTGGAACGGACTATTGTCGTGTTACACGTGGCATGGTGTAGGTGATTTGGAATTTAATGGCCCAATGAGTTTGAGTTTTACATACATACAGTGCTATATAACTGATTATATAGTAAGTTCTAATAAGTAACTCTGACACACTTTTTTTATCGGTTCTAAAAAGAATGTCACATTTTTATGATAGAAAATAATTTAATTGTAAACTCTTTATATTTTATTCATTGTACCATTAATGAGAAGTTTTTATAATCACACAAATATCATGGTCCCACAAAGCTTTTAAGATCATAAGTTTCAAAAGTTTTTTTTTTTTCTTAAATTCCGTGTCGAATCAAACCAACTCATCTAAATTGAAACTGAGGAAGTAATATTTTATTTTTTAAGTTCCTATTGAACTTTTTAAGAAAAAATAATTTGTTATTCTAAATCAATATAATTTGATGATGCCAAAAATATATATACAGCTTTAAACTAATATATACCGAATCCGTGGAGAGAAATATATTAATTACTCCTGCAGAAACAATAATTCGGAGTAACCAACTAAAATGAAGACAAAAAACAAAACAATGATAACCAACTTATAGTTTACATTGATACTTTAGTGTTTGAACTTAGATCCTTTTAGGGTCAATATTAAAATACCTTTCGAATAAGGTGCCGGAATTTATTTCTTTTCTTAGCTCTTTGATTCCACAACACTGAATTCTGCCAAACATTGTTTGATCTACCATTGTCGAAATTTTAGAAGTTCTCTAAAACTAATCTAGGAAAATAGTCAAGAAAATGTTGAGAAGATCAAAGGAAAATTGTAGTTAAGCTCAGATTTTGTTGCGCTATGTTGCCAAAGGGATTAAAGTTTGTGAAAGTACTTTTCTATGTATACTTGTAACCTTGTATAGACATTCATTTTCGTCTATATGTCCGAGACCTTTTGATTGGTGTCCGTTTCAATTGAAGTCTAGTGTCTTGCCATTTCGAATATCAGTAGAAAAGGCGTATGAACATATGTTTCATTGATCAAATGATGTAATATACATCCAATTTTTACTATTACAGATACATGTACACAACTTACATATGGATACATACAGCCAGGAACTTTAAATATGTTCATGCCGTATTTGAAAGAAGACAGCCATTTGTCATCACCAAAAGGTTATATGTCGAGAATTTTACAGTTGCCTCCCAAACCAGTTGCAGCGGCAGAGGACAGACATTGCATCTCCTTCTTGCCTGTTTTCCGCTATTACAAGGTTGTTGAAAATGGTAGCAATCGTGGAAATCCGACGAACAAAATTGTGGGAGTCCAAAAAGCGCCCATCAGTTTGATAATATCTATTTAGCTAACTTCCATTCTGTTGTATGATAAACTGGACTACGATTCTTGAAGTAGGAGATTTAATTGTAATGCACCTTTTGCCAACAGACCACTTCTCCTACAATAATAGAATGTAAGTAAAAACTGAGTAGCCAACAAAATCAAGACACAAGGACTCTGGGCTTCTAGCTGCTTTAGATAGGCAAGAAAAGGAGGTAAACATATCAACTAGAATTCTAATCGACAACAAGTTGCATCAATCTTGAATATTTCAAAAGTTCAACGCACACCTATTGATTAGAAATCAAGCCTTAGGCCCCTGTCCTCCAAACCAAACATGTTCAGACACCACATCATGAAGCTTCGGGACTCGGGTCAGTAAGCTTCCATGATGGAAGTAAACATATTTCAATGTACAAAACTGAAGATAGATGAAAATGATTGGAAATACACCCTTTAATAATACGGAAAAGGGTCAAATATATCCTTTTACTATTGAAAATAGTTTAAATATACCCTTCATTATACTATCGGGTCATTTCGGACCCTACCGTTATACTAAAAAATAAATATATCCTCAATTTTGGACGGAATGCCACGTGGCTGCACTGGACTAAATTGACCCATTTTCATTTTTTCTAACCCGAGTCACTTAAGAAACACCCACTATCCGACCCAAAGTTCACCCCCGCTGCTTCTCTCTCTCTCTTCCTCCACTCCTCTCTCTTGCATCACTGTTATGACCATGGCTGGAATCTCTATTGGAGAATTCGCCGGAGACCATGGAGAACCTTATGATTTGTCACCTTGCACCTTCTCTTCCCCTTTCTCTATACCTACATACACATTTATATATGAATATCTAGAGAAATACATACAAAGATGCCAGAGATCTGAAAGTTTTGGGTTTGAAATTTATTGGATCTGACCGGAAATGCATTTTACGGCGAGCCATTGTTCTCTTTTTCATATGTTCTTTTTATTTACCAGATCCAAAAGGGAGACGAAATAATAGCTGAAACTCCGACCATGGAGTATGGTCGGAATCTTGGCGAAGAATTTTCCGGCAGCCTTTGTGCACCATGTTTTCTCTCTGACCGCTTGTCCGGTGTCTAACGCCTTCGTAGCAGCGCCTCAGCCGACTTTTATTGCAACAATAGTGGCACATTCGATTCATTCTTGCCCATGGTGGTAACAAATTGAAGAAGTACAGGGGGAAACCTTTGACTTTTGAGAAGACTTCAAAAGTTTGTTTGACAAGAACGTTTTTCAACATATACTTGCAGATTTGTATCGTAGAATTTTACAATCAAATTTTAAATTTTTTTCTCAAATGAGATCAGATTTTTTCATAAAATTCATCATTTTTGCCCTCCTGTTTGTGAATTATTTTGATCAGTTGAATCATTTGTTTCTTGCGGGAGAATGAAATGGAAGTTTGACTGGATATAAAATAATTGCGCTTCCTCTTATCACTAAAAAAGAAAGAGGGATTATTTCTTTGGATCTGCAAATTTGCACCTAGAAAGAAGGTTTGGATGTTTTTTTTTTTTAAAAGGTAAATTGTATTAATCAAAAGGGAGAGAACTCCCGTATATAGGAAGTATACCAATAAGTAAAGAATTTACCTCACAACATGATTCTCTACGAAGGACGCCCAATCTTCTATACAAGTAGGGGCTATATGAGTGCACCAAAAAGTGATCAAAGATAAAAGACTATTCTTAAGATGTGAAAAAGGGGACTCAATACCCTCAAAAGCTCTCCTATTTCTCTCCCCCCAACTATCCACATGAGAGCTAACGGGGCGAACTTCCACGCCTTTTGCTTTCTTCTTCTACGAAAACCGCTATATAACATTTCCTTTAAAGTGCTAGGCATCACCCATTGAACACCAAAAAGATTCAGGATTGCAACAAAAGATGATCAACTTCTTCCCCTGAGCTTTTACACATGTAGCACCAACTAACAAGTGTAATTCTTCTCTTTCGCCGATTTTCAGCAGTCAAGATCACTCCTCTCGCCGCTAGCCATGCAAAAAAGCACACCTTCTTGGGCGCCTTAGGAATCCAGATCGAGGAGTATGGAAAAGTAGCCTCCTCTCTCACCAACATACTCTGGTAAAAGGACTTTACAGTGAACAAACCATCGCCACGCAAACCCCATCTCCAAGAATCACAAGATGGTTGGGCCCTGTCTTGCCCATATAGCAATGTCAACAAATCTTGGAGCCCCGCAATCTCCTAATCTTGCATGTTCCTTCTAAATGAGAGGTCTCATATTACCCCCCTTCATGCTCCTTACGAATCTGTTGGACCATCAATTCCTTCTGGTTTGAAAATCTGAAGACGTGGGGAAGGAGACCCTCAGAGTATCCTCTCCACACCACTTATGATTCCAAAAGCTGATTCTCCTTCCATCTCCCACCCTGCAAGTGATGTTACCACTGAAGGCTTCCCAATTCTTCATGATGCTCCTCCACATGCCACACCCGAAAGGTGCTGTGATTGCCTTGGTCCTCCAACCCCCTCCCGTGAATCGTACTTTTCTATTATGACCTCCCTCCATTGAGCATGCTCTTCTACTCCGAATCTCCACAGCCACTTTCCCAACAAAGCTCTGTTGAATACCCTAAGATCTTTTACTCCAAGTCCACCCCACTTCTTTGGGGAAGTGACTGTCTGCTAATTCACTAGATGAATATTTCTAGTTTCATCCGTTGTATCGTCTAAAGTGCTTATGTGGGTCTGTATGTTGGCAATGGTTCGATCTGCAAGGGAAAGGATTTTGGGTCGGATAGTGTTTTTTTAAAAGTGAATCGGGTTTTTAAAAAAGGGGGAAATGGGTCTATTTCATCATGTGCTGCCACGTGGGATTCCGTCCAAAATGAGGGTATATTTGTTTCATAGTATAACGGTAGGGTCCGAAATGACCCGATAGTATAACGAAGGGTATATTTAAACTATTTTCAATAGTACATGGATATATTTGACCCTTTTCCGTTAATAATATCCATTGCCCAATGAAGCCAGAACCTAAAGATGTTCATTTACTTAGTTTGAAGCTGTGCATCATTGACTATGAAGCTTGCTTACAACACTTTAATTGATGATTCTCAAAAAAAAGTGGGACGCTGCTTGTCATTTTTCTGACTTAGAAATTCTAACTGAAATCTAGCAACTCTATCCCAAATCCAGAGAGGATGGATTGGACCACCAATAAAATAAAATCATAATAGTAATCATAATAACGAAAAGTAAAAAGTGGATTCTTAATTACCTAATAAGTGCTGGAAGTACTTTCTGTATATCTTGAAGATAGGCAAAGCACTGTTTGCAGCAGTGGATTCTGTTTGAGTGTAAGAAATTAGAGACAGCCAGACATGCAAGTATTTTGTATCACCCAAGCAGAAAAATGAAAAGTGAGCTGCCTAATCAAGTTAAGCAACATTACCTTTCTTCTGCATGAAGATCAACCCCTACAGATGGAGGTGCTGAAACGGCTGAGCGAACTACCGGCCCAAAGACTGCAACAAGTTTCAACAGCAGCTCCAGGGAAACATTTGCATGCCTGTGGGAGGACAAAAAGGACGAAGCATTCAACATGTAAAGAAGAAACTTCTTTTAAACAAGGGAGAAATGTGAAATTTAACAGTGGAATCGGGAAAAATGTTAACAGTAGAATTCCATAAAATCAAATAAATGTTTACGACATCCACATAGACAAAACCATGAAACTTAGTGGGCGTTTGGACATACGAATTGTGAAATCCCGAAAAAAAGTGAAGTTTTTTTTGAAGTGAAAATGGTATTTGAAAATTAGAGTTGTGTTTGGACATGAATATAATTTGAAGTTGTTTTTAAATTTTTGTGAGTGATTTGAAGTGAAAATTTTGAAAAACAGTTTTTTGGAGTTCTTCAAATTTTCAAAAATTTCCGAAATTCAACTTCTAGTGAAAATTGAAATTTTCATGGCCAAACATTGATTTCGATAAAAAAGCGAAAATTTTTTGAAAAAAATGAAAAATTTCTTATGGCCAAACGGGCCCCAATTAAAGCTACTAAACCATCTGAGAAAATCACTTTTATCTTCTTCGCTTCAATTGGACCAATTCAGAACCACATTATACACTGGTAACAAAACCACATAAAAAATCAAGGTTTGAGAAGACCTGTATGTCATTGTTCATTCTTTTTAATTCCAGCCTTCCAAATTTATTTATTTCCGTATTTGATAAAACTTTTAATTCCACAAGATGGAGAGGAAAAAACCAATAAAGTTATTTTCCAGAAAAACAAAACCACAAATGGCTTGATTGGTCACCCCTTAGATAATGGTATGAAGGAATAAATAATCACCACGTATAAGGTAGTCATTATAAGAGCAGCACTTTAGTTAATATTTGAAGGAATGTCAAAGTGGAAGCAAAGGCACATGTCACAATTTTTGACGATCAAGAGGGTGGAGTATGAAGGTAAACTATTATGACTTTGAGGAGGTAAATAAGTTAATACATAGCAAACAACTAAATCAGTAAGTTGCATCACTACTTACCTTTCTACCTTACTATCAAGTAAGGTTAACAGTACAGGCAGCAAGCAGGAAAACAAATCCAATGTGATAATCTCCATTTTATCTACGAGGACACTAACAACATCAGCTTGTACCTGCAACGGGATATAAATTTAAGAAAAACGTTAAAGTATTTGTCAAATATAATATTTGGGAAGAGGCCATGACAGAGAAGTTTCAATGAATGCTCACGCAATGGTCTGGCAACTTCCTCAAGGCATTTATAGCACCCCTAATGTCATTTCGTTCCCAAAAGTGACGAACTACCTGAGAGGTTAAAAGACTATACTTGTCAGATGCTTAAAGCATTACAAATTGACAAACAGATTTCCTGTATCATAAGTATCAAACAGAAAGATCTCCAAATTTCCTACGAAGTCTGCATGCCACACTGTTTTGAAACGCGTAACCAGAAGCTCAAGTTACAAACTATCATCAGCTAAATGTTACCTGCAGCTTTGTCAGGCGAGATCTAAACGAACTTAATAGCACATCATGGCTCTGCATAAGATTTTCAATAACAATATTATCATTCTGAGCTGACTCACACTGTGCAATAGTCTGCTGATCTGTATTCTGCATGTATGCAAAAAAAAAGAGTTGGGCCAATGTTGTAATTGCTGCACAGGCCAGCCATCATCTAGTTTATCAAATATAGATTGAAATATTGAAAGAGAAAGCTGCAATAGAGTCAATGTTACAAGTGAAATCAGTTTGGACTCTAACTCACCTCCATTTCCCTGTCTCAACTTCCGAGATGGAAGGGGAAAACAAAGCTGGGAAGCAGAGAAAAAAAAATATCTTCTCTTTTTATTTTTTATTATTTATTAGTGTGGTTATTTTTGTGAAAATTCTCCAAATCACAAATAAAGGAACCTCTTCCAGGAGAGAAGAGGGTGAGAGACTGAGACCAAAGGAGCTGAAGTTTCTCAACTTCCCACAAAAGAGCTTCATTTAAAAGAACCTTCGTGCTTCAAAATAATCCAATTCAAAGCTTAATCAAAGAATTGTTTTGTGGAGTTCTACCATGAAGAAAAAGTTTTTAAAATGAAAATATACTAACTCCTTGTAATGGTAACTCTTTAAGACGCTGTACAAGTATATTATCTGTTAAGTTCTCTACTTGCACTAACTAGAATTTCTTATGTTCACAAAATCAACAAGCACTTTTAGCTATTAAAGATTTTTTTTGGGCTTGCATTATTTACTTAGCAGTTAGCTCAGTGCAGGACATGTATATCAGCATTTGCACCATTACTTAGAACATAAAGGTATGTCTGATACACATAGACCAATCAATATCAACATATAAACAAAACAGAACCACGTAAGAAACAATCAAGTATAGGTGGCAAAAGCTCAATACCAGCAAAGGGACTGTTAATGGTTCCTCAGCATTAGAACCAGAAGACAACAAGCGGAAAGTTTGTGCTTCCTCAGCTTTAGAACGAGAAGCTAACAAACGTGATGTTTTAGCTTCCTCACTTTTTGAACGAAAAGCTGACAAACGGGATGTTCTTGCTCCGGTTCTAAACTTAGAAACAGGCATTGGGGATGCTTCCAGTTCCGCAGCTTTAGGACGAGAAGCTGGCAAACGGGATCTTCTTACATTCTCAGGTTTAATCTGTGAAGATGGCACTGGTGATGCTTCTAATTCCTCAGCTTTTGAACGAGAAGCTGGTAAACGGGATTTTCTTACATCCTCGGATTTAACCTGTGATGCTGGTTTAGGGGATGCTTCAAATTCCTCAGCTTTGGAAGAAGAAACTGGTAAATGAGATGCTCTTACTTCCTCAGATTCAAACTGAGAAGCTGGCATAGGAGATGCTTCTAACTTCTCAACATGAGAAGCTGGTAAATGGGTTGTGTTTACTTCCTCAGATTTAAACTTAGAATCTGGCTTATTGGATGCTTCTAATTCCTCAACTTCATATTGAGAAGCTGGCAAAGTATATGTATTTGCTTCCTCGATTCCAGAATGAGATGGAGGCAAAGGGCGTGTTGCTTCCTCTGCTTTAGAACGAGAAGCTGTCGAAGGGGTTGTTTCTGGTTCCTCGTCTCTTTTTTTGATAAAGGCTTCTGGTTCCTCATCTTTACAACAGGAAGGTGCCAAAGGGGATATTTCTACTTCCTCAGTTTTAGGATGAGACACCGCATCTAGCTTAAGGATATCATCCATGTTCAACCCTTCTCTTTTCTCAAATCTCTCAACCAAACTGCGTGTCCTTCCTCGCACTACTGCCACTGCCATTTTAAACAAAGGATTGATTAGAATTCTTTTCAATTTTTACTTTAAAAAAAATAACAACCACCACCCAGTATAATCCCACAAGTGGGGTCTGGACTTCAAAATAAAAAAATGTTTTAAAATTCCTTTTGTTATAACATAATTTTATCAGATACCAACCTCCATTCACAAATTTAACCGGATTTAACTCTTTCCTGCCTTCCAAGGCCACATTACCTGAAACATAATGGAAATTAAGTCAATATTTGTTGTCATGGTTGTAACTTATGCATCTGCATGTGCACGGGAAAGACCAAATACAAAACTTTAAAGCATTACTTTTGAGTTACAACTTTAAACCATTGCTAGAGAACTAAAATGTCGCCAAACCAGGAAGTGGACACAGCGGCTTACGAAGTATCAGGCAAAAGCAAACAATGATCATTCAGACTGATGCAGGATTTGCAAGCTAATTATGATTTTTCAAAAAACATCATACATTAAACCACTACTCAGGTATAAAATAATTAAATTAAGACAATCTTATCTCTGAACACTAGTGAAAGACCAGACCGAAATTATGTTATAGTTTGAATTTTGTTATTTCCTTCAAGATGAAGAAACCTGCAACTAGAGTAAAAATCAGCATCCAAAATTAGCAGAAAACCTAGAAAAGAATAACAGAGGAAGAATACAGAAACAGAACACTGTGCAACATGGACACAAACAATAGAGCTCAAAAGCCGATTCAAATAAAGAGCATTTTAGAACTAACAGTTCTCCTGATTATTTACCATGCTTGACAGCTGAATCTTTTGCCTCAGAACATTCCCTGGAACTATTATCTGTCATACGCCTGCTATCAATATCTGATTCGTCCTTACAATCTACTGTACAAGGCAACTTGTCAGCAGATTCAGACTCAAGAGTCCCAGAAATCTTCTCCATATCGAATTTGTTGTTGGACAGGCGCTTTATGTGAGACGGCTTTTGTGATATACCACCCCTTGCCCTGTTTGCAGTAATAGATTCCCTTCTACAAGTATCCGAGTTCTTTGCCTCTGGAATATCACGAGGCACAACACTGGGGACGATAAATGATTTACTTACTGCCAATCCATTAGTTTTTGCAGGTAAATCAATGGCAGAATTAAGCTTCTGGCTCGACTGTTTCTTGTTTTCCTTATAATCTGAAGTGGGAACCACTTTTGGAGAATGAGAAGTAACTTTCTTTATGGTTATAGGATTTTCACCTGCAAAATGGAATTTTTAAATGCATAGAAATTGGAACTGCAGTAAATGCGGACAAGTAAATTGATAATTGTGATACTAGATGAAGTAGAAGAGTTGTCCAATAAAACGTTGCATTTTAACAACTAATGAAGAACTATGATGATATTCATCAAATCCTTCTATATAAGAGTACATCAGTCGCAAGGTCAGATCTTCTAATTACCCAACATTGGCATGTTAGAGCTACTAAACCTAAAAAGACAGAACAAGTTGGTTCAACCTAATTACCAAGTTTATTCAAGCTAACCATCAGTACACAGACATCAAGTTGGATTTGATATCAGGTAATAAATTACCCTAGAACATTCTATTTCACCCTATGTGCATGGTTATACTTAAATAAGATGACAATTTTAGAGTTCCTTAATGCCAGGTTGTTAATTTTCTTTTTAGTTTTCATGGTCTGTTTTTGCTTTTGAGAGGAGGATGTAAAAACAACTTACTATCCACATATATATTCTTTATTTCTTTGGAATCAATGTCAGGTGATGTGCAGCGCAGACTTGAATTAGAACTTCTGTTGCTTCCTACTCTTTCTAGACGACACTCCACATGTTCTTGTTTCTGCTCCAAGTTACTTTGCCTCTCTGGAGTAAAACCAGCTCCATAGGGCTCAATAAGCTGACAGGTAAGAGCACAAAAGTAAAACAAAGGGTAAAACCAATGGGGAAAACTGATGTTGAAACATAAGGGTCAAGCGTAAGCCTAAACTGAAACCATGTACAAGTTGGCTTAAGCTTCAGTGATCAAGGTAATTACCGAAATATCTGCAACCCAAACACCAACATAGTTTTGGTAATAGGCACCACCTACAAGCTTCCCATCATGTATGCAGAGATCGCTTAAAGTTGACCATCCCATTTCAACGGAGTCGTGACAAATTACAGGCTCCCATGAATAAACCTTAAGGTCAAAGGTGGTCAAAAACCATCAGAATTGCTAGTTTCAACAATACAATTAGAGCAATGCAGAATGCCAGGAGATTAACCTTCAAGCTATCATCCAGTCCACAGAACAGAGTCCTTCCATCAGGGTGAAAGGTCATTGATCGTACTCCTGCAGCCTAGAAGAGCACGTCAAAACTTTCCACAAACATAACATATCTGAGTAGATTAAATTCTAACATAATAAAAACAAATATATTGGGAAGCAAAATATAATGTCCCGTCTCATGACAAAGAATAATATGCACCAATATCAATAATGCCCAGAAAAGAAATTATACAAGCAAGAGAATTTTTTTCAGATAGCCAGTTATTCTTGGTTCTACACCTGAGAGAATTCCACATTCAATTGACCAGTAAATAATTTGGAGGGGGAATCAAGTCTGATGGCTTCAGCCCACCTATCCTTCTAATGCATCCAAGAGTAAAATGAAACATAAGGGGCACAAAGACAGCAGGAAATATTTCTAACAGGTATATATCCCAAGACATTATGTACCCTACAGTCTCTTCCGATCATCCTCTGAGAGACATGGTAGAGAAACTCGCATGAGATAACCATTTAGATCTTATAATGCTTATCCAAGAAAGAACCTCATAATTATGCTCGCTAAATAACTGCTTCAATCAATTCATGTATTATAACCAAGTTACTGGTGCAACTTCTAAATCATGTTTGTAACAGCAAAATAAAAGAATATTTAGTTTAGTTACATGAGCATTTTGATACAAGCTCACAACAGAAAAGCTAACAAGAAGGCAAACATCAAGAGGGAAATAAGTTTTAGGGGTAAGTAGTCAGAATTACTTCAAAGCATAAAATGTAGACAAATATCTCGATATGATCTAACAACCAACAAGCACACAACTAAGAATACCTTCCAAGATCTTGCTTTCACAAGGTGTAAATTTTTCTTTTTAAAGAAATAAAAAGTTGAAAGAAAATGGCATACCTCACGTCTGGTAGATCCAATCAATTCAAATGTTTCCAAATCCCAAAAGTTTACAGTACGGTCCGCAGAACCTGAGAACAACTCAAGTGTTGAAACAAGATCACATGGTAAGAGCTGGAAAAAAGTAAACTTTATTGAGATTTGAGAATAACATATTTGATCCTGGTTGAACAATACAATCTTATGATGGATCTGGTTTAAAAAAACCACCACAAATGGACCATAACAAGATTTTCCTTATAATAGATGGAGAGTTAAAAAAAAGTTAATAACCATTTTCAACTCTCAAGTACACCACCACTTCCCAAATTGTTTTGAAATTCTCATAATCTGACCAATGAAACAGTGAAACAAGCCCTATTGCTTCTTAAACACGCACCTTCTTCCTGTGATTCTTTTATTCATCTGAAATTGACCAGATTCTCATTTCTAATCGAAAAGGTAAGCAAGTACAAGTATTTATGACAAAGGAAGGCAAGAACCCAGAGCCTTTTGGCAAGCCGATATAACTAAGCGGTATGTTAACCACTGAAGTAATGATAATGGATCCTATTTTTAGAAAATGTAGAAACACAGAATTTGAAATAAAAATAAAAGAAAGGTTAAGGACAAAGGTAAGGAGAATCATTTACATCAAAGGAAAAAGGTAAGGAAAGAAGAAAGCCAGACAAAAATTTGTTCAGAGAACCAACTCTATAATTGGGCACAGAATTTTAAAAAAGTACCTGTTGCCAGAAGAAACTCAAGTGGATGGAAATCTATAGATCGAACATGCCCTTCATGGGACTTGAAGTCATGCAAGAGCTTTCCAGCTGTTAGGTCCCATACCTGACTAACAATAAAGGTTAACACTCTAGCAAAAAGAAGTCTACTAATGTCACATCTTTTGCCAACTTAGGAATTACCTTCACAACATTGTCAAATCCACCAGAAACCACCCAGCGGCCATCAGGAGAGAATCTAATGGTACTTATTCCTCGAGTGTGACCTTTGTACGTATGGATGCACCCTTTCTTTCTTATATCCCATAACTTAAGATTAGTGTCCATAGATCCAGATGCAAAAAATTCACCAAAAGGATGGAATTCACAAGCCGTGCAATACGATCTGTGTCCATTAAGAGTGCGAACCACTACACTTCAAGAACATTTACCAAATTAGAAGTCAAACTAGACACAACTTGCTCATCTAGGAAATAGGATCACATATTTTAATTAATAGGCAGATAATTCAACGCTTGAATACGTTCAGTTAAGTATGACTAACATCAATCCTGAAATCATAAAGCAAGTTTCTTGTCTAAGAAGATCCACATAGATGCTCTTTCAGTTCCATACGAATTGATTCATAAATACATGACCATGCACTAAGTGTTAATCACAATTAATTGTACAGCATACCATCGTGAAGCAGTTAGCTTTCTACTTGCATAAGCAATCAAATCAACAAGCTGTTTTACGTAAAAAGCCGTTTACTCCCGTCAAGACATACGCTTGGCTCATTTACACCAAAATCATTGGGCCAACTAGCCAAGGCAACTTTAGCTGATGCTTTCTCATAATATAGGTCTAGCATGTACTTAATATGTAGGCCAAATGCTTAGAGGATAACACATCAAAGTCATCAAATAAACATTTAGAGCACATTCACTGCAACACTTTAAGAGTAAAGCTAGTACAAAATATAGAGTTAAAAAGAAACATCAACTTACTTTTTGTTTCTTCCAGATCCCATAGCTTTATTACACCTGATGAAGATCCAGCAAGCACTAGAACCTCTGCTGAGTCAAAAGCTACAGATTCTACTGGACTCGTGTGACCACTTAGGCTCTGCACAATTGTACAAAGGCAGACCTATTCAATCTCAGATAACTAAGTGAATTAAAATAAATAAAAATAATATCATGTAGCAGCCACCTTAACATCACAGTCAGTCCACAAATAATTCCATGCATTGATAGTTAGATGAATTACCAAATCACCAGACACTCAAAAGGTTAACAGTTTCCACATATTTTTGTTCTTTTTTTAATGAGGATTGTGTCCGGGGTAGTTTGCGTGCACCTCAACTATTCCGCCGGGTACCTACTACCTCCCACAAGCAAAGGTACCAGGTAACAACTCACCACATCGGCTTAGGCAAATGGGAAGAAAGCACCTACTCCCTCTGTTTCAAGTTATGTGGCAAAGTTTGGATAAACACGGAGTTTAAGAAAGAAAGGATGACTTAGAATGGTCATAAGCATACCATAACGTTTATGTAGCTATAAGACATTTGAAACTTGTGGCCATAAGCATTACATAACATTAGTGTGGCTATAAAATCTTAAGATTACAACTAAGAGCCCGTTTGGATTAGCTTATTTGAAGTAGTTGATAAGCATTAGGGGCTGAAAAACACTTTTAAGTGCTGAAACTGGTTTAATAAATAAGCAGTTAGGTGTTTGGGTACAAGTGCTGAAATTGATAATAAGTTGTTGCAGTATTTGATAAAAAAGTGTTGATAAGCTCTTTTCTGTTAAAATGACTTAAACAACCTTAGAGCTGCTTACACTTATAAAGGCGTAATTTCTTCAAAATTTTAGATTCCAGATCGATCCAAATACAAAATATCCTATATGTCATTTTATTTTAAATACAACTGTGCTTAGATAAGATAATTTTTATGATAAATATAATTTATTTTATGGCATATAATGATAAGTTATAATAATTATAAATTGACAAAAGTTTCTCAGTAAAGAATAAACCAAAATAGGACAAAATATTTGAAGAGAAACAAACATTGTCTTTATCACCACAACACTTAGAAAGCAATACACCAAAAAATTGATATGTTCTCATTTATTACATACAGTTCAAAGATTAATACACAATTACATTGACACAAATATGCAAAGGAATAGAGAATTTGCTTATCTTAAATAGTCAATGAGAATTGTAGACTTGAAAAGGTGGGGGGTTTAGGTTGAAAAAATACTTGAGGTAGTGAATATCGATGTAGGAGTTTTGTTCTAAAAAGGAATATTTTAAGGATAAAATAGTAAAAATCTTGGTCAAACTTAAAGTGCTTATAAGCTAAAAATTCATAAGTTGGGGGTGACCAGCTTATGGCATCTGGCTTATTTTTGACTTATAAGCACTTTTAACTTTATCTAAGGCGTAGATAAGCCGAAAAGTGCTTATAAGCTAGTTTGACCAGCTTATAAGCTTAGCCAAACACCCTCTAAGATGGGAAGTGAAGTTAATTTGTTGTCAAATTTAGAAAGTTGTCATTCTTTTTTAAGATACAAAATAAGAAATGTTGCCACATAAACTGAAAGGAGGGAGAAGTAAAAAATTCCATGTTTCCTCTTTCGGATCATTCAAAAGAAACACCGGACTCTGGCATTTTCAACCAGCAGCTCAAAACTCAATTGGTAAAGATTCTTATAAGGCACCAATAAAGGAACGATGTAATGTCACCTCACTTAGAACTAAATGGCAGCACTAACAAGTTCAACAGTTCCCTTCCCCATCCAAATTGCACACGTTATGCTTGATTCCCCAATCATCACTCATCCTAATTATCTAGACTAGGATTCAACAACAAAAGCAGCAGTAGCTCTTTCAGCATAGAAGGCATAATCACAATAAATCACTCATTTACTGTATTTTGCATTGAATTAAAATTTCATAGAAAAAGAAGGATCTCATTGTTAAAGCAAACTCAGATATCCCAATTAAGCAAAACAACATTTCTCAGCTAAGTGAACGAGAAAAGATGGAATTTTGAACTCACGGCGGTGGATGTTGGTTTACCAATGGACCAAAGATTCACAGTTTGATCATCTCCACCAGTGAGAAACTGCCTACGTGTCTTCTTCCCAAATCTTAAACAGTTTACATTCCCCGAATGCGCCACAAATTCCTCTATATTCCATATTAGTCAAGTATCACAAACAACAGACTACGAAAAATTAAAACTTCTCCACATACATGAAACTAAAAGAAAAAAGAAAAAAAGAATTACACATTGAAGTTCAAAATATGCACCTACAACACTAAACTATTAGCTCAATCAAAAAGCATAGGAAACAAGAAAATCAGAATTTACTAATTCCCAAATAAATTCAAAATTTTAAAGGAAAAAAAAAGTTACTAAATTCCTGCTCTTTTCAGCTACTTACTATAGAGCTTTGTATAATAATCCCAGATCAAATAAAAATTATAACATCACAGTAAGATTCAAATTTGAACCGCATTTAAGTAAACTAAAAAAAAAAAAAAAAAAAAAAAAAAAAGAAGGAAGAGAAAAATTCAAAAAAGGATACGTAATTTGTAGCCACGTTTTGCCATTTCTGTACAGCAAATCGGAAAAAAGTTGGAACGAGATTGGAGCACCGACAAATGGCGTCGTAGCGGTGGACGGCGAAGAGAAGAGTCCCGTTGTGGATGACAGAGAGGAAGGAAGAGTGAGTGGAAAATCCACAGAGAAAGCTAGGAATCAATTTTGTCCAAGGGAAAAGGAAAAGCAGCTAAAAAGGGAAAAAGGGAAAATTCACACAAAGAAGAGGACCTCAAAAATGGAATTGCCAAAAAAATACACAAACTTCTGTGGTACCCCTTCTCTTTCCTCGAAAGTATAAAGGTAAGATTCAAACAACAGTCAATCCAGATTTACTAATTTACTCCCCTAGTTTTTTACTGTTCTCTGTAATTATAAATTTATACTAATTCTCCCTGGGATTTTAGGGGAGAGAGGGTTTGGGTAGCATCAAAATTTTGCTGATATAGAATGAAGTCGCAATCATTCAATTTCTATAAAAAAGAAATTATTCTTATTATAAATGCAGAAATATTATAAAATCAGATCGGTAAATTGTGAATTTTTGTTAGATCGTCAATATTATGTCGTTGTTGTGATACAACAATTAAATTACTATACCATTTACCATCCCCTCTCATCCCAAAAAGAATTTAAGAAGGAAACCCTGTTGTTAGATCTATTTGGATAAAATTTTCAGACTAGGATTTGTTTGTTCTCATTTTTTTATCCGGAAGACATGTGATTTAACATTATTTTCTGGTATACAATTATTGCAGAATCTTTGTTTTTCAATTTGAATTAAAAACTGTTAGTTGTATTGACTTGTCCAAACATTCTAGCCACTAACAAAAACCAGCTCTGGTGGTCAAGGACCATTTGTCCCCTTTTAACGTTTCTTTATCGTTTTTGGTCTTTAATATCGAAAATATTATTTTGAAAAATGTAGAAACACGTAAATGGTAGGTGGAATTTCATTTTAGTGTAAAAAAAAAAAATTATATTTGATTAAAAGATAGAATGCATTAGATATAAATAATTAAATATACGCATAAAATAGAAGTCTTTTAAGAAGAATAAATATTTAAATTAGCAGACTAAAACTTCCAATATCATCCTTTACCTACCAGAAGAGAATAAATAAATTGGCAATATTTCAAAATACATAATTTGTGCCTCTAAAGATCGATGATGTAGGGAACAGAGATTTTCTTATATTTGAGAGTTTAAATAATGATGAAAAAGTACTTTAGACCTCGTTTTTGTTAAGAAAGCAACGTAATGTCTATTAGATGCTCAGTTAAGTTTTGTCTTCTTCAGAAAAAAATATTATTTTTGAGCTTTCAAGTCAATTTTAATGGAGTAATAAATTAAAAATTAATTAAAATACCATCTATAATTTAGACAGAGGCAATTCAACAAACTCATAATCAATTACCTTGATTATTTTTCTTTTTAATTTCTTTTAAAAATAAAATGAGGAAGTTCGAGATAAGAGAAGGAGAAAAGAAAAAGATCATATGAATGAGATGGGGGTATCCAAGAAAAAAAAGATGAGAATCGAAAATTATACTTAGAAAATATAAGGTTACAATTGTTTCAATAAGCTACTAGCTGTAAACTTAAAACTTAAACATAATTCGAATCATACATATGTTCCTATCAAGAGAAAATAATATTAAAATAATTATCGTGGCCTTTAATTATCAATTAGAAATAAAATTAGTTATTGAGTTTGGTAATTGCACTACGTATTTTTTTCCTGTCACCTTTATTGGAAGAGGATTAAGTGGTGAATTGTCTTTGTCAACAGAGGCGGATCTAGGATTTAAAATTGACGAGTGCTATAATTTCCTTTCATGTATATACTTTGTAATGACTAATATGAAATTTGTTAGGAACGTTTATTCGATTTTTTTGAGTTGATTGGGGTCAACCTAATAGGTATTTTTTATTTGAAAACTTAAAAATCACATCTCAGATATAAAAAAATAAATGTGATTAGAATTTTGAAATAGGATCACACCTTTATTATAATACATAAGGAAAATCAACATTTTCACTGAAAATTACATCTTTTCTGTATATTAAAAATTAACTTACACAACTAAGATAACATCCTCAAAAAGAGATTACATCATAATAGAAAATTTTAAGAAAAATATTGTACATAGATAAATTATACCTCATAAGTATAAATTAGATAAACTACAATTTCTCATATATTAAAATCATGAATCGCATATTTTTTAAGCAATGCTTACGAAATTATAGTAAAGTGATTTAAATTATATCTAACAACCATCGCATAACACAAACTTTTATGATATAATAAAAAAGATGAAAAAAATTGATCTCAATCCAAAATTCTCATTAAGACCCATGTTTTCCGGATTTGAAAGAAGAAAATCATAAATTTAATTAAGAGGATTGCTTATTTTATATAATTTTAAAGTGCAGGAGTCTCCTTTTTCAGTGTTCTTGATAGAGATCACATATAAAATAAATAGAGAAAAGAAAAATATAAAGAAATAATAAAACGACAAATAGAATATTAGGTGGTAGCCGAAAAGAGAAATGGCTGGAACAAAAGGAAATAAAATTAAAGCACAAAGAAAAGAAAAAGTCAGACAAGGTTCAAGACTTGAATTTTACACACGAGAAAAACTTTCAAAAGATCTTCCAGTCATAACACCTCTGTTTAATTTACGGTTGCGGGTGTTAAGATAAGATAATTAACCTAATTTAAGATAATCTCAATATAGGTATATAAAAAATTTATCATTTTACAGGGTGTCATGCCACCCCTTTAATCCGCCCCTATTTGTCAAGTTTACAAATAAACTGTTACAGATAGGTTCACTAGTTCTATGGCTAAAGAAATAAACTTTTACCATCATTAGGACAATAATTATGGGATTTCCATGCATAATGTTATAGCCAATAGAGAGGGTGAACTATTCTCAGTGCAATTATTATAACTTGCTAAGAAGTAAGAATAGGTATGGGGCATTGAAACCTCTTAGACTTGAAGTAAAAGGAAGTAAGGAACAGAACTAACTTATGAATTATGACTGCATTTCTAAAACACAATAATTCATCTTAATTCCAAGAGTATGAATTCTTGTAAAAGTTTGACACATATGAGTTATGAGCATTTGGTAGATGTAACAACAATTCGTTCTTTTCTACGGTACGAATTACATCAAACACAAATATAAATCTGATTTAACGTAGGTCCAATCTTTTTATCGTAATAAAAAGAAAAAGAGAGAGGGAGAATAATATTTGAAAGTTAGATGAAATTGCAGTAACCTTTAGCAATTATTGATTGTAACAACATCTGAGGTAATGTGTTGTTAGCTGCTTGTTTGGAGGTTTCATGATAGTTGATCATCATGTTTGTGAATGTTCATTGTATCACCTTTTAATGAATTGCTTTTCACTGTGAACAATGTGCCATGTTCCCTTACCATTATGTTTTCTATTTTTATTTTTGTCATATCAATTTAGTTTTTTAGGTCAGTTTTGCCTACTGCAATTAATTATTTCGTTGGTTATTTGTTCTTTTTTTTTATCAGTACATGTCCGGGGTAACTTTTGTCCACCAACATTTAGATATTTTGGAAAGAAATTACTACGGTATTTCTTTTTGTCTATATTGGAATTATAAGACCATCTCCAATTCAATATTATTTTTGACGTCAAATGCTATTTTGGTGTAAGTTTTGGGGTTTTGGTGCTCCAACCCAACACCATTTCCAACATCATTTTGATATTTGAATGTGGTGTAACACTAGTCATCAACATCATTATTATTCATCAATATTTTATTGTTATCTTTTATTATATAACACTTTTAATTTAACATATTATAAATTTTATAATTACATATACTTTTTATGTAATATCTTTATAATATTAATTTACATCTTAATTTTGGTGTATAACTTTTAATTAATTAATTTTAATATATATTATTTTATATAAAGTTGTAAGTTAATTTTATTATAATTTATAATTGTATAAAAATATATAACCTTAAAAAAAATGAAAAGTGTAAATCTAAATTATAACATGTTATTTATAAATAACACAATGTTCATTAAATAACACAAAATAAATATTTAATACAGTAGGGAATGGCATAGACTAAAACTAAAAATATACTAAATAACATAAGGGGATGAGGAAATTACAACAACAATTCTGGCAGATCGCTTCCAGATCCACCAATGTCATTAAAATATTGAATGTATGATGTGGGTTATTGTTTAGCTGAAGGCGTATATCCAAATCAGTCTACTATTGTGAAACTATTCTTGAGCCACGTTCTCAAAAGAAAAATTATTTCGCAACGAAACAAGAATCATGTCGAAAAGATGTTGAACATGCATTCAGAGGTTTGCAATCTCGTTTTGCAATTATTGTAGGGCCGTCATGTGTTTGGAAAAAGAGGTGTTACATGATATATTAACTACATGTATTACACTGCGCAACATGATAATCGGGGATGAACACGATCTTAATGCTCCAATTCAAGATGCTTGGGAAGGTCTAATTCCAACAGTAGAAATGGTATTAGATGAAAATTATCAATTTGAACAATTTTTAGTTCGACACAAAAAAAAAATAGGGTACAGATGCTCATTTTGCACTTTGTAATGCATTATTAGAGCATTTATGAGAGCAACATACTAATCATGGAAGTTGAATATTTATGTAAAAATTAAACTAAGTTTTACCATAATGTAATATTTATTTAACTATATCTTATCAATGATTTCATTTTTATTTGAATCTATTAATATGTATAATGTATAATATTTGCTTATAAAGTATATTATTTAAAAATTTATGGTATAAAATAATTTTATATTAAATGGTTATATAAGAAAGGAATATGAATTATATGGGATGAATATGTAAAAAAGAAAAAAAGAAAGGATTTGATTATGAAATACAAAAAGATAAATTTAAATAAAATAAAATAATATAACATAGAAGAGAGAGAAGAATATAAAAGGGATATTCTTTTTTGGTGTAAACAATAATTTAATGGGTTAGAGTTAATTTGGATCATTTGGTATAAAAAGATGGTGCCATGATTGGAGATGCCCTAAAGCTCTTGTCTCTCCTAGTTTTTATCCACTCATTAACTACTAGGTCATATTAATTTATAGTTAAAAATAGATATATATAGGATTGTTCCAGAAGAAATAAACAAAAAAAATATGGTAGACCTATGACAGTTACGGTATAAGCTCTATCCAATGCTAGGTGTCTTTTTTCTTCTTTTTCCTTTCAATTCATTGAAAAAGCATAAAACCATCCTTCATGTGCTAAAATTGTGCCTGGTTCCATGATCTCATGGCTCCGTTAATTCATACAAGTGCTTAGAGTAACAATGCCTTTTTTCTTTTATAATACAGCTAAATTGAGTACTTATTAATGAATTAATTCCAACAGTTGCATGAGGAAATTTCACTTTTTTTAATGGTATTACATAACCAAAGGGTACTTCATGTGTAGCACAAAAAATGTGTTCTTGTCCTTTTTCATCCGAATTTTCTTTCTTTTGTTGTTTTTTGATTAAGGAAACGTCCAACATTGATTTACAAAGCTAGATAGTAAAATAATACGATTAAGATGATTGAATAAATTCCAAAAGAGACTGAGAGATCAATTGACAGTTGACTGTCAAAAAAAGCCAACCGACATACCACTCTCGTATCATATTGGACCACATGACTCTTTTCATTTTTTAGTCTCCCACCCCCACCCATCTTTGTTTAGTTAATAACATAGAAAATGGAAGCAATGTGTATGTAAATAGGCCACAAAATTATAGCTCGTGTTACTTTTTGCGCAATGAACTATGTAAAATTATGCAGGGTACTCTATTTGGTCGGCCTCATTTAATCTATATTTATATTTTTAATTTTTTTTAATTTGTACCTACTTTTTAAATAACTTCAGCTCCCCTTTCCCTCGTTGAGCTGAAGTGCGCCAGTTATAAAGACAAAACTTCAGCATACAGGGCTGAAGTTCCCCAATTACAAAGACAGAACTTCAGCTCTAGAGCTGAAGTTCTGAAGTTATAAAGACAACAACTTCAGCATACGGGGCTGAAGTTCCCCAGTTACAAGAGCTGAAGTTTTGTCTTTCTAAACTGGGGAACTTCAGCCCTTATGCTGAAGTTGTTGTCTTTATAACTTGAGAACTTCAGCCCCGTATGCTGAAGTTGTTGTCTTTATAACTTGGGAACTTCAGCCCCGTATGCTGAGGTTCCCCATTTACAAAAAATAAAACATCAGCTCTAGAGCACGCTCCCCTCGATTCTGTTCGGTTTTTAGAAACAAAAAAAACAAAAACAAAATACTCTCTCCCTCTTATTTTAAGGGTCGCTTTAACTCTTTTGACGTCCATGAAGAAAAATAACAAATATAATATAATTTACTAAGTTATCCCGAATAAATATTTTTTGAAAATTGAGCAATATTAAAAAGAACTATTACTATAATATTAAGGGTATAATTAACAAATTTAGTCTTGAAATCATAAAGTAGCAATTATTTTAGGACAAAATATTTGAACTAAAGCGACAATTAAAATGTAAAGGGAGGAGTATTTCATTGGACAAGACTCGGGAGTTTGCTTACTATCTTTTCTTGGATTAGAAAGAAAAGCAGGACAATCTTGATATGTTTAAGTACTAATATTGACTTGATAATTTTTGCTTTTGCGTTTCAGATGTTAACCAGACGCTTGAAATTCATCAGATAGGCCAACTTGGTATTCTTTTAGTTGAAGCACATGACACGCACCAAAGAAATGAGAGGTAGAAAAACACAGAAGTCATCATCTTGATATAAAAATCCAAATCGTTTTCAGTTACTCAAGGAATTGATTGCGTTTGGTCTTTGTGGTACTAAAGATAGGAAAACGAAGTGTGTATTTGTTGACACTATTAAAGGAATTTCCCTTCTTAAACTTCAGATGTTCCAAACAACACACTTGCTTTTCCTAAAGATAATGTTTCTCAGTTGGACATGTTTTTCATCCAAATATACAGAAATAGAAGACTAAAGAGTTTCTCTGGACATCTTTTTATTTTTCTATGGTTTTCTTTTCACCATCAAGCCTACGCCCGTCCAATCATTCCAAACTATTGTCAACCAAGTATACTAATTCCGTCCCTGTCAATGTTCAAGAAGCAACATAGCTGACTTTTTATTATATAAGGAAAAAGACAAATAACAAAAGAAGCTTCATACCAAGGGTGCATGGTAACTATAAAAAAAATGACATTTGAATCGATGTTGTTATAGACTATAAATGTTCATTCATATGACATTACAATTACAATAGACCTATTGATAACTTTTACGACAAGACTGAAATACAGAGCTTTTGACTTCTTCCATATGACAGAAAACAAAAATAGCTACAACACGAAAGCGACCTAAAATATAGCAGAACAAATGTGAACACTATAATGCACATCACCGGAGAGCAAGCTAGCATTTAGCAGAACAAAAGCAAGTACTCCAGTGCACATCCCCTAAAGGGTTTTGCTGTCTCTTCTGTACATAAGAATTTAGAGATAGAAACCTCTGTGCAACACTTTAAACGCAAGCTACCTGACGTCTCTTAATCATCTTTTCCAGGTTCTCTGACACCAATGCAGTCAAATTGGGATCCTCAAATCCAAGCTCGGGACCAACTCTGCACCACAAAATTACAAAAGGAAACGCTATAGTAAAACTGATTCATGGGAAAGAGAGTATAACAATCTTGTCTTTCCCCCTTCCGTTTAGGTTTTATAACTTTTTTCCGAGTAAAACAGAAGAGGCAAAGCAAACAACTGAGGGAAGGACTCTAATGGATGGAGTTTTTCTGGCCGTTCCAGTTGAACTCAACCAAAGAGGCCTTCAGAAGCCTCTAAATGGTCTAAGCAGTCGAGATCAACAAAGATAGACACATAGCTCAGCAGTAGGATTTATTAAACAAGTCAATATCGTTTTTTCTACTTCAACCTAGAACCTCTAGACAAAATTGTCATAGACATCCCTATTATACAAGGAGAGAAAAGCTGTAAAGAAAGAATAACACATGAAACTGCTTACTTAGGATCCAGAACCAACTTCTGAACTTCTTTGATGGCTGAGCTTGCTGCATAGAGCGATATCTTCCCCACCTGTATGAAATGATCAAATAAAGTTAATACTAATCCAAGGGAGCTGATGCAGGCAAAGAATAAGAATCATCACTCAGACCTCCAACATTTGCAGCTTCGCATCATGAGTATTAGGAAGGCCACGGATTTCTTCAGCCATTCTAACAGCCTCACCTAAACTTTCTGGAGAAAGAAAATCAAGGCCCAATTGAACAGTGGACTGCAATAAAATGGGGAGAGGAATCAGATGCAATTAGGCAGGGCAATCAGCAGAACTTTCTATATCACAAACTAACGAAGGTACTTTATGCAGTTTCTTCAATGGCTCTAGCAGAGAGTTTTTTTTAAAAGGTCTAAGTTCCTCATTTAACATATATAAACATATTTCTTTTATGAGTACAACTAGGAGGATTAAGAACCTAAATTGTTTACGAGCCGCTAAAAAAATTCATCGTGCCCACTAACCTGAAGATTCCTCACTTGGAAAGGACATCCAGCAGGAACGAAAATTGCTTCACCTAACTGCTGTTCAAATGACCAAGGCTCTATTCCTGAGAGGAATCAGAGTTTCAATCAAAGGATCAGTTTGTGACAGATTAAATAGAAGCAAGCAACAGAAAAACAATAGAGGGCAGAGAAGGAAAATGTTAAGATCAGTGAAAAGCAATTAGATGTTTTGAAGAATATTTGCATATCAGAGTCCAGGTTTAGGGCCTGACTAAATATCCCGAAGTTGAGAGCTAAAAGCAGAACAAATCAGTTCCCAAAAATAAGAACTCAAGGAAACTTTCATCAAGATAGCAAAAATCCAATTCCAAGGCAAGCATATCAAGGGGAAGATACTGTAAGCCCAAAATTGCCGGCACATGATGAAGATGCTTGAAAACATCTTCTTGGGCTGACATATTGCGTTACAAATCTTAATCTCACATTGTCAACTTTAATAACAAATTATTACTCTTACCAAATATCTCTTTCAACTTTCTCTTATGATGCTCATTCAAATATACTATTCCATCATGGAGAGGACTGGGTACCTGAGACCAACAATGTAGGAAGCAAATACGATAACCTCAATATCTAGATTCTAGAGAGAGAAGTACTTGGACAAATTATTGCATTTGAGAAGAAACGTACAGAATCATCTGTTACACTGTCTGAATCTCCATGTTTCTTCCAATGAAATCTTAGATACTCGATCAGCATCGGCACATCCTGCCTGCGGAAGACATCCCAAAGAGCCCCAGAGTGACTCATCTCAGAGCTGTTTAAATTGGAACCATTCAGATCTTCATGACTAATGTTATCTACATCAATCTGAGAAGCTCTGCTCTCTTGGTCGACCAACATTTTATTGACATTTGAATCTGTATCAGCATAATGATCATCCCCTTTATCTCCACCAGGTGAGAATTTGGAGAAATCTCCTTCGCTTGAGACATTTAGTGCAGCACCAGGAAATTCTCTGTGATCAGATTCAGCAAAGGCTTTCTGCATTTTTCCTATCTTTGTCTTCTGCCAACCTTTTAGTTTGACCTCACTGACATGGACTAAAAGGAATACCTAATTACAGAGAAGAAACAGCAACCCAAATAATTTATCAGCTGAAATCAGGATTTGTATTGTACAACCATGTAATGGAGAAGCATTTGTTCCTGAAGACTTAAAAATTAAGGCCAGGATCAGGAATTTTCCATTATCAAACCAATGACATATCAAACTGACTAAACAATCAAATTTGTTTTTGTAAACTAGAAACCTTAGACTCTTCTTGACAGCTCAAGCTTCAAAATTTTTACTACAGAGAAAAACAAATGATCTTGAAGATTTAATTCACAGATGCATTTCCAAGTACGAGTACACGTCATCCTCATAGTGGAAGTCAAGTTACTTTGCATGTCACATGGCATCGACTTCAAACAACCACAAGAAACAATCTTATCAAAGTAGGGATGGCATGAGAAGGAAATTATGGTACTCACTAGGTCACGCATGTTGATGTGCAGATTGTTCACTGAGTCACCTCTACCAAGTTCTTCATACATCCCATAAGAAATAAAAATCTTAGGACCAACATCATTCTGCAGGGAATAATGAGGCAATTTTGCAGCTACATTTAGAAGACCCCACTTGGAGTGGATGAATTCAAGTAAAGGAAGTTTACTAATAAACTCAGGTCTCTGGTATAACAAAAACTCTTCTGAAGCACTAGGAGAAGGCCAATCTTTCAATTTGAGCATTTCTGGCCAACCATTCTCATGAATTCTTCCCTCTGAGTATCCTCTGATGAACTGACCAAGCTGAATATCAATCTGTAAAACAATAAGCACAAGAGACGGTGGTATGGTCAGCCGAAGATAAAAGGAAATCAACAGGCCACTTCTGCTGAAAGTGGACACAATTTTTTCATACATATGATAGTGGAGATGAACCTCATGCCAATCTAAAGCAAGTTGAAACTAGATCTAGCTAGTAATGCAAGCTAGAGACAACTGGTACCAACCTCACTCCAATCAAAGCAATCAATGGCCTTCACATTTCTGTTATCATCTTTTGTTTTCTCCTCAGTTGTCTCCCTTAGTCCTCTCCATATTACGACTGGAGCCCAGTTTGACATTGATGATACATCATAAACATCCTTGATGATAACAGGTTTACCTCTGCTCCATTGCTTTCTGAATTTCTCAATCCCTTCACTTCTAATATCTTCAGAAGATGGATGGTACAAAAGGTTATCATCACCATTCTCTCTATGAGCAGCCTGGAACAACTTCCCTTCAGAGGTATTATCTAGATCACCAGAATCACATACTTCACAGCCACTAACCATTTCTTCTACATTTTTCACCAGTTTAGCCACCCAATTCATCTTAAAGATTCGCTTTAATGATAAGACAGAGGAATTGCAGCCTCCATATTGCTTCGGTGGACATGGTATGTAGCCATTACTATCTGTTTTCCAATCAGAAAGCTTGGTGAATAAATTTAGCTGAACGTTTGACAATTTCACTTCCTTTGACGTGGCTTCTCTGCCATCAACTCTTCCTGGGAACTGTTTACTCCTGTCTTCCTGAATAACCTTGCTTGCATCTCTGATATCTTTGCAGCAGCTGAGGCAGAGGTCATATGAGCAATTTGGGCAGTGTCTATGGTAATCAATAATTGGTATCCTGCAGAAATTACTGCAAGCAGAAACATCTTGGTGATATATATTTTGTCAAGCACAGAGGTTTAGAGTGCACATTACCTAATAGCAGGATTATAGTGCAACACTTTTTAACTTGAAAATATTACCAGCACATTTGCTCATCTGCATTCAATTTGGTCCGGCCGAGATCCATTCCATTTCCTGGAGAATACAATTCAGTTCATAATTCAACCATTATCAAATTTGGAGTCCCCCCTATACCTCAATAATGCAAAAGGTCATACTTATACCTCGAAGTTTTTTTTCCAGCTCTACCTCAAAGCACTGCTGATTATGAATGTGCTTAACAACTGGAAGAACTGCTGATAAAAGGGAATAGAGAAACTGCAGTTTGTTCTGTGCAGGTATCTCCCTTATTCTAACCTATGCTCACAGCAATAATGAATCACATATCAGAAAGCAATACTTTATACGTATTAAGCAAAACCATAGAATGCCTCACGTAAAGCTTTTTTAGCCTAATAGGTAAAATACCTTTATCAAGTTGCCTCCACGCAAACACGCTTTGCAATTGCAACTACCACGACACGCAGGGCAAATCCTCTGTATCTCTTCAACTGGCATGTCGGAGTACCTGACATTAAACACTGTATTCATTGCATAGGAAATGGAGAAACTAGACATGTTACTCTTTTTAGTGAGTCTCACCAAGTTGAGATGCAGCTTTCACAGTATCCTCTTCTGTCACATCTAAGGCACCAAGTTACTCGTTGATTGTTCCGCCTACACTGGTGACAACGTTGTCCCCCTGTATTATCAGAAGAATCCGAGCTCGCTTCAGAAGTTCCCTAGGGCAAAAATTAAGGGAGCCCAAGTGAGGATACAACAGATAACCAGAAAAAACAATGACGGACTGTTGACTTATGATACTTGGAGAGCTAATGAAATTTCAGGTCTAATAAACTCTAATTGAATCCAAGGCGATATGTCTACATAAAGCTTAATGTGCAGATTACATAAAGATCACCACAATTTATTATCTTAACTAGAATTATTATTTTACTTATGAACTTTCCCTGCATCACATTGTCCTAGAATAATCTCAGGTTTACTAAAATACAATTGTCCACTTCCTAAAGTAACTTCACTCCCGGCGGTACTCAACCATGAGTTCCAACTCACCGTCGTAGGACTTGAATCAAACATCTTCTGCGATCTGCTTCTGGATGACTCCATACCAGAAGGGGGTGGCGTCCTGTAACCTCTATAGCTTTCATCATACTGCATACCTTCCATGTCTAGATCATCAGCAGACTTCATGCTGCGAACTAAAAACATCTTGCTTTGAGGTGTTTCAGATAAATAACTCATCCGATTCTTTGACACCTTTTCCTTATTCCTCTTCCCAGAGGCTGCACCAGAATAATCCTCATTTTTCTGGTTCGCATCTGGTAAATCCATATCATCACTTTTACTCTCCGAATATATATCATTTTCATCCAGTGATTTTCTCTTTCCTTTTTTCATGTTGGCTCTCATTGCAGAATTTGCAGCCCTCTTCTTAGCCTGTATGTAGTGCTTTTCACACACAGTCTTATCAGGCATAGACATTGCAGTGCATCTCCATTGTTTCCCATCGGACCTCTTACACCGCAAATCATCAGGAATCCCGATGTTATCTTCACCAGGCCCAGAGGATGATCGTGCATAATCCATCAAGATGCGCAATATGAAGCGAAGATGCTAAATTATCATCCAAAACCATATGATGAACAACCTGAACATTCACAAGATAGGTAGCCAGGAAAACAGACAGAGGAATCAAATTATATGGACTTGAAAACCACAAAAACTTTAAAAGTACTAAAAGCTTATTAAAGTTAAGTTAAATCTACAGAAAGATTTACAACAATGCAGCGAGTATAATGCATAAATATGCACCACAAGGTTCTGTAGGGTGCATCTTCAGGCTGCTTAATATTTTATATAGATGAACAAGAATGACATGCAATCCTGATCTCCTAAGTTTCTTCCTATAAATCTCACACTTATTACATGGATAAACAATGTAAAGACTCCTGACAAACACCAGCCTAAAGTAAGTGTAACAACAACTAAGCCCTAATCCCCATGAGTTGGTACTGCCTATATGGGTCCTTTGTTTCCATTGTATTATGCACTTAGCTAAATTCGCATAAAAACTCATGATATTCAGTGTCTTTCTAAATCTCATTCACATGAAAGAACGTTCAGAATATAGATTAGTAATAATGAGGGATACACTAGTGTATCATCTAAAAAAAAAATTATCGCATAGAAAGCAAATAAGAACACCAAACTAACAACAGAGTAACACAAAGAACTAGAAAAAATAAAAATTGCAACCTGGTTCACAATTCGTATTCTATGGTTAAGAATAAAACCTAAGAGATCAATCTCTCCTCGCCTTTCAAATTCGACCTAGCTCTTGATCTTCATGCACAGATTTCATGAGATACTCCGGATTGAAGAATGACTTCAGCCAATTCAAAAAGTAATTCTCTTAGCTTAGCCAATTATTGGGAAAGATAATACATAGATTCTCGGCCCTCTATAAAAAAAACCTTTTCTTTTTTAAAAAAAAAATCTTTTTCACTTCCCACTTGATAGCAGAAAACTAATACTTGCAAAGTAATATCAATACTATTTAAGCATTCTGCTCTATTCGCCCATTTAAAATTAAAGAACAGAAAAAATCCATCTCTCAGTAAAACCAAACAAAAAAAATCATGTCAAAAGAATCCAAATTCTGCGGCAGAGATAGTTTTAAATCCAAAAAGCATGCAAGCAAATTCGGGGACAATTTTCATCTATAATCAGAAAAAAGACATAATAGCGTTACATTAGCGGCGAATTATGGAGGGTCAAGTTTCAAAATTCATCAACAAAAAAATTAGGGTGAAAAATAACAGTTCTTTAACAGCAAAGGAAGATCAGTAACTACCTTTTGTTATACATTTATCTACGATTATATGTATAAGAGTAAACATTGAATGAAGAAAAAAGTAGAGAGAGAAATTAAGAGAGAGAACCTGGGTGGGTAATTGGTGAAGCTGTAAATTTGCAGAAGACGCGAAGGAGAAGGAGAAGGAGAAGAACAAAACGACGTCGTGGAAGACTTACTGTGACAAGTCCTGCACTGCAGCTGACATCCCGTCTTCTCTCGTCCCTTATTTTTCTTTTTTCCTTTTCCGAAAACAAAAAAGTTAAAGGGACAAAAATATTAAAATTAAGTGCTTTACTGAAAAATTATTAAATGTTATTTAATGATGATACGAGAACGAATTTCAAAAAATATTTCTTCTTTCCATTTTATATTGGAAGTCTTGATAATTACAGTAAACACCCTTATAGTATGAGAGCCTACCCAAATTTTTAAATTTGCTTAATTAGTTTTTTCACCGTTGAAGTGTTTATTATTTTAAATAAAAGGAATGTGTAACAGAGTGAGTTGAACTAAATTAAAGTTAAATCTCGAAGAAGCAAACTGTTGTAAAGAGAAATACTTTATAATAACTTTTATGAAGTTCAAAAGAGAAGATTTTTGTCACCTATTTAATAGAGTTTGTTATAAAGGTGAATTAACGTTCTCTAAAATGTGAATCTTTTAAAAAATTTAAGCAGAAAATGAGCAAAAACATCTTTCAATCACTAATTAAAAGTATTTCTCCGTTCTGCACAATGCTAATAGGATTCACATTCTTTATTTGAATCTGCCTTTTTATTACTCTTTCATTTATTTTAATTTTACACAATTAAAAATGAGAAAATTAAAAATACACTCCTTTTATCTTGTAAGCGCTTGATATTTGAGGAAAGAAAGGTGATGCCAACTAAAAGGTTTGCATTCCCAAAGTTTAAACCCGAGACTTATAATTAAGTGTGGAGGGTTTCTCAACTATCGGGTCGTGCATAATTTGGTAAATACTGGATTACTGTATAAAAATGGAAATTTTGGTATTTTGTATTCGATATTTTGGTATTCGATATTCGATATTCGATATTTTGGTATTCAGTATGGTATTTAGTTTAAGTATTAAAAAATATTGGTATTAGGTATAGTATTTAGTATTTTAAAATACCGAAATACTGATACCGTACCGAAATATATTTTATATTACAATACACATTTTATTAATTATAACATAAATATAAGAAATCTGAAATTCTACTTTCCTTTATTCTCTAAATTCATCAATTAACTCTAAGCAAGTAACAAGATTGTATACGGTCGAAATCAGGTGAGCCCGATTTCGTGAGGTCGAGGAGCCACTCTGAGCCCGAGTTTGAACTAGGTGAAGCGAGATCAGTAGGCCGAGCTCGAACCTGATGATGGAGTGCAAGGCTCGAAGGACGAAACACACTATACTAGGGCCGATTGTGACCTACCTTGAGATAATGTCGTTATGGGTTTATAACAGAATGGGCGAGATTCTCGCAATGGCATAAAGATCAGGGCAAAAATTCCGGAACAAATTTGTACGAATTCGTACAAGGCGGTTAGATAGTTGTACAAATTAGATTCTTTTCTAGAAATAAGAATGTACCTTATTTTGGACTCCCCTATTATATAAAGGGGAGCCCATTCATTTGTAAACATCATCAATTATTGGAAACGAATACACACTCTTACTTTTTTGTGCTCATCTCTCATCAGAATTGTTCTTTAGCTTTATAATATTTTCTTTACTTTATTCTACTGTTCATCTAAATCCTTCTCGAGGCTATCTTGACTCGAGGTTGAGGCCTGCTGATACGCTAGGTTTGATTTGTCTTGTTCACTTAATTCCTAATTTATCTTCTTGCTTATCAATTAGTATTAGACTAGATCACATATCTTTAAGACCTCATTATAAATTTAATCGTTACTCAGATTTTAGGGTAAACAATTTGGCGCCCATCGTGGGGCTAAAGATAACAGTGATTATTTCAGTGCTGATTTTTGATAACACACGTTATTTTCACACTTGTTCTTGTCAAATTTGTTTTCAGGCTAAAACATGTCGAATTTGCAAAACACACCCGTACATAAGACTGGCAGGTGGGTCGGGCCTGACCCGGGACCGGACCGGGCCCGCGACCCATATGCCCATGTGGGCTAAACAGGCCGGCCCGTGGCAGGTCCGGTCTTGGCGGGCCTCAGAGCCCATATGGGGTGGGCCTTAGGTTAGGAACCGTGAGCCCGGGACTGGCAGACGGGCCTGGGCCGTTCAACCGGGCCAAACAGTCCATACGGGCCCAACAATTCTTTTCTTTTTTTTTTAAATTTATTTAAAAAATGGCCAACGCTCAGAATTTTAAAATCTAGTCGTTGGCCCTTTAATTTAGCTGTTTGGCATTTTTAAAAATAACCATTTGACCCCCAAATTTTATTTTAACCTCAAACTTTTTATAATTACACTTTTTCCCTATTCTCAACTATAAATACCCCCTCATTCTTTTATTTTTACTCACAAAATCATCAATCTCTATCAATCTCTCTCTAATTTTCTTCTATAATTTCTTACTTTATTATTGCAATTTGTGAAAAATTGTGAAGTTGGTGAATTGAAGTATTCAAGTCTTCAACATTATACAATTTTCAAGAAGTTGTTCGTCATTCGGTAAACTCGTTCCAACTCTTAAGTTTTAATATTATAGTTTTGTTTGTTTAATTTGTTTCCCTTATAATTAATATGGACTTTTCTTTAAAAAAAATATTTGGTAGTAAGGGAAAATTTAAAATTTGTGAATCTAGTAGGCAAGCTACTACTACTCCCCGGCCCCGACTCCCCGACCTAGACCTGTTACCCGTCCTGCTCCACCTGTTATTCTTGATAGTGATAACCCTTGTTTTCAATTTATCGATAGTCAATTTATACATGATCTTACACCAGGTTCACAATTAAATGATGAATATATGAATGCTCTTTATGGTATTCCAGAGGAATATGTTGATTTAGATGAAACACAATC
>MDKI01092090.1:0-29763 GCA_005239505.1 Nicotiana paniculata | reverse complement strand
CCTTCATCAAGGTGATGGCGCAAGAAAATCAAGGTCTTAGCACAGTCTTGGATAGATGCTTTATTTTTATCTTTAATGGCGTCTACAAGACCCATTGCATCTAAATGGATTTTAGCATCCAACACCCATGTCATATAGTTCTTGCCCGAAATTTCAAGGGCAACGAACTTTCTTTTCATAATGTCAGTCATAATTAAAAGAAAAGGAGAGGAGAAAAGTTATACCTTAATCTTTTCAAAGAGCTTCTTGAGACGGTAGAGTCTCGTGCTGATAACGTGTTATGAAACAATAAAGAACAAGAACAATATTGCAGAGAAAGAGAGAGATGAAATTCTTATTGAATTTTGGGATAATTTACAATGGGCTAAGACCCCTCTATTTATAGGAGAAAAATGACTTAACCACAAAGTAGAACTCTTTAAAAGATAGACATTCACTCTAAATAGAGTTCTATTTATAACATATATATATTATTATTATTATTGTAAAATTTTAACCCAACATTGGTCATCTTTTGACTTTATATTGTCACTGATTAACTTTTTTGGGAGCAGTTTTATAATACATTTTCTCTCTCTTTCTCTCTCGGCGCAATTTAGTGTGAATTGCTAAAGTGCGCTCACCGGAATAGGAAGGGCACGAGGAAGGCCATCGAAGACTACTAAGCTACTGATCGATGAAGGAAACAGCTCAATGGAAGGAAGGAATTTAGGAACGACGACATTGAATACACCAAAACCTCTACCAATTGGAGGCGATGGTACTGTTACATTGAACAAAGCAGGGGTTAAAGAGGCGAATATCACAATTGGAAACAAATCGAGTGAGGAAGCATCAGTAGGTAAAGGAAAGGAACATGCAACACCGAATTTGGAGATATGGCCAACCTTACCAGCTCGAAGTGGAGGTAACAGAGGAACAACAGGCACATGGACAACACCGACCAACATGCAGGAAGACCTAAGCTCACATGGACGAGTACAACAACAGAATCAAATTGTAGATCTGATTTTGGAAACTGTTTCAAGTGGGAACATCAATGGAACAGTAGCTCAAACTGGTGGTGCACAGAGGAAGCTACAATTGGAGGATGAACCAAAGGCTACAAAATCATGGTCGATGTTGTTTGAGGAGAATAAACTGGCAAAAAGAGCTATGGATCTGAGATTTATACCGCCTTCTATTGTTGAGGGTGAGACGATTATTGAACTGGTTCAAGAGGATGTTGATAGTGAAGTAAATAAGTGAAAATATGCAGCAATAGTATATGTCATAGGTGGAACACGTTCGATTAGGGCTATGGAGAGATTTATAGCAGGACAAGGAGAGTTTTCAGTGAAACAAAAAATATTTTACCATAATACCGGATATTTTGTGATTAATTTTTCAAATCTGAAGGAAAGGGACATGGTGATTTATTCAGGACCACATATGCTTAATGATAGACCAGTAATCATGGCGGCTTGGACTGCGGAATTTGATTTTGAAGCTGAGGATCTGAAGACAACTCCCATCTGGATCAAACTGCCTAACCTACCTTTATGTTGTTGGAGTGCAAATGCATTGAGCAAAATTGGTAGTGGCTTAGGCCAGCCAATATATGCAGATGCTTGCACTTCACATGCTGAGAGAATTTCATATGCAATGATACTGGTGGATATTGATGTTACTAAGGAGTTACCAAATGCTATTAAAATCAAAGAGCCAAAGGGCAGACTATTGACACAGGAAATATGGTATGATTGGAAACCTATGTATTTCTCAAGATGTATGAAATTAGGTCACAATTGTCATCAGATTAAAACAGTTGGCATAGATTAAGGGAGCAGGACAACAATAACAGAAGATAGTGGCAAAGCAAAGACCAGTCTGGAGACCTATCAATAAGGTAAATGATGAACCACATCAGAATCAGCAGGGAGTACAAAAGGAAGATGGGAAGCAACAAATGAAGAATGATAAAATAGAAGATAATGGAGGTGCATGGCAACAAGTTAAGAAAAAATAAGGAGCAAAAGGGCAAAGAACACAAGGAAATGGGGAAGGCATTCAAGTTATAAATGGTTTCAATAGTCTAATGGAAACAGGGAAAGATCAAACAACAAAAGGAGTATCTTAATGTAGTACTAGTAGAGGGGTGGAGGAAGAGAGGCTGGAGCAAAACAATCCAACAGTATAATATGATGGTTACATGGAATGTAAGGGGTTCAATAAGATGTTCAAGCATAAGGAGTTGAAGGTGTTTATAAGGAATAATAAAATAAATATGCTAGCAATATGTACAGAGTAAAAGATATAAATGCAGGGGGGATTATTGGGAAGCTATTACCAGGTTGGGAATGAAGTCATAATGTGTCAACTACATGTAAAGGTAGAATTTGGGTAATGTGGAATCCAAATGTGATGCAGTATACAGTGATAGAGAGACAGTCCCAAATCATACATGGTAGTGTGAAGATTCTGAAGACTAACAAGGAGTTCTATTTCTCAGCAATCTATGGGTTGCACAGCGTGCAAGATAGGAAATCAGTATGGGAGATAATTAGGAACTTATCAAGGCATTGCATGGGGCCTTGGTTGATGATGGTTGACTTTAACTCTATATTAGGGGTTGATGATAGAATGCATGGAAGAGAAGTTCAGGAAAGTAAGACAAAAGGCTTTAAAGAAGTTATTGAAGACTGTACTTTGGCAGAATTACCTGCAGTAGGCAAGGAATACACATAGACAAATGGTCATGTTTTTAGCAGAATAGATAGAGCAATAGTCAATGACAAATGGATGATAAATATGCTTCCTAGATAAATCCAAATAATGAATTCTCTTTTCTCGGATCATTCTCCACTGGGGATTGAGATAGAGGTAAGTTTTGATAACAAGAAGAGGCCATTTAAATTCTATAATTGTATGGCAGACCACCCTAACTTTGGAAAGATTGTGGATAGAAACTGGACAAGGAATAATGGGGGAATGGAAGAAGTCTGGTGGAACTTGAAACCTGTAAGAGATGCTCTGAAATAATTAAACAACAGGGAGTTCAAGAATGTCAAAGTGCAGATAAATACTATCAGGGAAGAATTGGACAATGTACAAAGGAAAATGAAGAATGCTAATTTAATAGGAAATCTATTTGAAGAGGAGAATGAGCTGCTACTGCAACTGGAAAAGTGGGACAAAATTGAGGAATCCATCTACAAGCAAAAATCAAGAGTACAGTAATTAAAGCTGGGAGATACTAATAGTGAATACTTCATTTCCAACATGAAAGGGAGGAAAGCACAGAATCAAATTGTAAAGCTCACTAATAATGGATGAAACTGCAAGTGAAGCATGCCAGCTATCCATCCTGGATGGATAAGGAATGGACCAGTACTAACCAGAAGACAATAGGTGCAGCTCCTAACTCCTTTTACAAAGGAGGATGTAATGGAAGCTTTGAAAGGAATAGATGACATGAAGGCACCAGAGGGGATGGATTTAATGCATGTTTCTTTAAGAAAGCATGGCACACTATTGGAGATGATATTGTTGAAGCAGTACTGGAGTTCTTTGATACAGGGAGAATGTATAAGCCAATAAACAACACAGTAGTCACTCTTATTCCTAAAGTAAAGCACCCAAACTCAATAAGAGAATATAGACTTATATCATGTTGCACTACACTATATAAGATCATATCAAAAATGGTGACAGGCAGACTGAGGCAAGTGATGAATACACTGGTGGATGAGAGTCAAGCAGCCTTTGTAACAGGAAGAGGTTTGATAGACAATGTACTACTCAGCCATGAGTTAATAAAAGGCTATGGAAGGAAGGGGTTCTCACTTAGGTGCATGATTAAGATTGACATGCAAAAGGCATATGACTCACTTGAATGGGTGTTCTTGGAACATGTATTAGCTGGAATGTGTTTCCCTAAAGTATTCATAGGGTGGATCATGGAGTGTCTTCGAACTGTCTCTTATTCTATCTCTATTAATGGCAGTCCAACTATGTCATTTGATGCAAAAAGGGGGGTGAGGAAGGGTGATCCAATGTCACCATTATTGTTTGTATTAGCAATGGAGTACCTAATTAGAAGCTTGAAACAACTGAAGGAGGAACCTAATTTCAACTATCACCCAAGATGTGAGAAACTGAGCATTGTCCAGCTCAGTTTTGCTGATGATCTGCTTTTATTTTGTAGAGGTGATGTGGTGTCTGTACAGCTATTATGTGAGTGCTTCAACAACTTCTCAAAAGCTTCTGGACTTATTGCAAACCAAAGTAAAAGCTGCATGTACTTTGGTGAAGTCTCTACAACAGTGCAACAGGAAATTATCCAAGCTAATGGTTTCACTATTGGTGAACTCCCTTTCAAATATTTAGGAGTTCCTTTGAGCTCAAAAAGGCTATCAGTGAATCAATGCCAGCCATTGCTAGACAAAATACTGGGGAAGATCAAACAATGGACAACCAAGTTCTCAGCTATGCAGGAAGATTACAGTTGATAAAGAGTGTATTAATTTCCATTCAAGCTTTCTGGTCCCAAATCTTCCTGTTACCAAAGAAAATACTACAAATGATAGAAGGTGTCTGCAGCAGATTTCTCTGGACTGGTGAGACAAACTCAAGTAAGAAAGCCTTGGTGGCTTGGGAGAAGATATGTAGGCCTAAGTCTAAAGGAGGTCTAAATATCACTGAGATCAATACATGGAACAGAGCAGCTATAATCAAACACTTGTGGAATATATGTATAAAGAAGGACAAGCTATGGATAAGATGGGTACATGTGTATTATATAAAAGGCAGGAATCCATGGAAAGTAGATGCGAAGAAAGCCTCATGGGTAATCAGGAAGATACTACAGGCTGGGAAGTATATAAATGAAGCTGGTTTAGATATTGGGAAGGTGCTAGGGACAGGAACTTTCTCTATCAGAAGAATATACAATCAATTGAGAGGAGAATTTCCAAGTGAGAACTGGAGTAGACTTCTATGCAACAATAAAGGTTGTCCAAAGTAGAAATTCATATTGTATCTTGTTGTCCAAGGGAAGTTATATACTAAAGATATACTAAGTAGCTGGGGAATACAAGTTAGTCCAATTTGTCCACTATGTGACCAAGAGTTAGAGAGCCATCAACACTTGTTCTTTATGTGTACATTCTCAGCAGGAATATGAGAGAAGCTGTCACCATGGATGGGTATAGCACGAAGAGTAAATGGCTGGAATGAAGAACTCAAATAGACAGTTGATCATATGAAGGGCAATGGGTCGAAAACCATGATCTACAGACTGTGTGTTACAAATGTTGTCTATCTGATATGGATGGAACGAAATAGAAGGATCTTCCAGCAGGAGAAAAGAAGCAGTGATGCCATTACAAAACAGATAGTACAGGAGATACATTGTATAAGATATGATTTTGATTAGCTTAAGGAATGAACTTCAAAAGTTAAATTTCTATTCTTAGAGTAGTTTAGAGAAGAAAGTTGATACTGAGTTTGGGGTTGCATGTCCAAACTTAGTTAGTTGTTATCATTTGTACATATTTACTTGGTAATAAAGATTGTTTAATTACCAAAAAAAAACATTTTTAGGAGCTATAAAACCAACCTCTCCATTCCCAAATGTCTAAAAGATCAAAATATTTAATTTTTTAATTTCATTATTTGATAAATTTTGTGATGAACTATTTTGTGTCACTTGTTTGTTTCGAGCATTAAGTCACACAACGAAAACAATTATCATAGCATATATCTTCAAAGAAGTGACATCCGAGAACTTCTAGGGCATGACTTTTTTTAATGAGGTAGCTAGATGGGATAACATTCATTATTTTTAAGAAAATATAATTTATTTTTATTTTATAACCAAACATATCGTTTAATAACATTTATGTAATTCATGAAAATGATGTACTCACTAATATTGAGTACACATACAAAGAGCGTACCCTAAAACTAGTTAACTAATAATACATGGATATTTATACAATAATATACATAAATTGTTATACGATATATAATAGTGATTATTATGAGGATAAAAATATACAATAAATGTTATGTAGGTATTACTTATCATAAAGGCACTTTTATCTTTAAATATCCCCAATTACATATAATTACTACATATTCTTTTTTCAAAAACTAGTATCAACGAATGTGCGTTGCACATTAATAATGGCACATGATGATTTAAATATTTATTTATGCGAAGGAACAATAAATTAATTAATGAGAGAAATTTTATGTATAATAATACAACAATCATCTAAATACCAAAATTTATTATTACATTAGCATAATAAATGAATTTAAAGTAAAAGGACATCATCAAAACTTACACAAATGATTAATTTTGGCATGTTAGTTAGATAACTATGTATTATATTTAAAAGTATTTAATGTGATGGTATCTTAACGAACACTTCTTTGTGTATGTTTCCTCCTAATGCTTTGGTTGCTCTGCGTTAACCAAAACTCTTATTGTCAATCATGATACCCCTCTTGAAAGTGCAACATACAATTGCCCGTGCAAGAAAATATATTACGGTAAATATAGTCCAATATTTAGGATTTTTGTTCTTGTACTTTATTTATTATATTTGCAAAACATAAACATATTAAAAATTATTTTCACACAAATTTAAAAGGATATTCCTTAGTTTCGGAAGACGAAAATCGAATTCAGGGATAAGAATATACTTAGAAACACATTGACCAGTATCGTAATTTTTGCATGTATGACGTTATTGTCAAAACTTCTATATACCATCTGTGTGCTATTACATAAGCTATTCGGCATATATAAGTTTTTCAGTAGCCTGATGGGCATATTTTTCTTCAAAATTTAACTTATATACAATGGAAGATCTGTAACGACTCGACCGGTCGTTTTGGGCATGTACGCTCATTTCTACTATTTGAAGTCTTGAATAGTTTCATACGATGTATTATGACTTGTGCGAATTGTCGATTTTAGTTTTCAGGTATTTCGGACTTAGTTTGGAAGAATGAAATTCAAGGTTTAATGCTGAAGTTTAAAGGTTGACCGGATATTGACTTATGTGTAAAAAACCCCAAAAAAGAATTTTGATAATTCCAATAGCTCCGTATGGTGATTTTGGACTTGGGAGATTGTTCGGAAAATTATTTGGAAGTCTATAGTTTAATTAGGCTTGAAATGGCTAAAACGGAAATTTAAGTTTGGACGTTTGACCGGGGAGTTGATTTTTTTATATCGGGATCGAAATCCCATTATGGAAATTGGAATAGCTCCATTATGTTATTTATGAATTGTGTGCAAAATTTGAGGTCAATCGGACGTGTTTTGATGGGTTTTGACATTGAATGTGGAATTTAGAAGTTCATAAGTTCTTAGGCTTGAATCGACGGGTGATTCATGTTTTATCCTTGTTAAGTGTGATTTGAGACCCCGAGTAAGTTCGTATTATATTACGGGACTTGCTGGTATAATTTAACGGGATCCCGAATGGCTCGGGTGAGTTTCGGAGTGAGTTTTGAGCGAGTCCGGGTATTTCGGCACTCCAAAAAATTCCATGTGCTGAGGCAAATTTTTGAGTGCAGTAGCAGATGAAAAAGTGCTGCAGCAGAGGAAAATGTGCGGACCTCACAATTTTGTCTACGGTCGCACTTCAGGGTGTTCTGCAGGTTCGCTTGTCCGACTTTGGAAGCTTATATCTTTTGATCCACAATGAATTTGGAGATGATTCAGAAACAAAAGTTGTATCCCTTCGTGTCTAGTTTCCAGAAAGGTAAAGAAATAGGTATTTGGGCATTTGTATAGAAAGTTATGGTCATTTTACTGAAGCCTGATAGTGGAGAGGCTGTGAAGTGCGGCCGCACAATTTTTGTGCGACCGCAGAACTTGGAAATGTGCGGACCCCACATTGGGAGGTAAGAGGGTGTACTATATAACCGAGGCTTAGTGTATTATTTGTATTTTTGGACCTAGAGAGCTCGGTTTGTGACGATTTTTCGTGGGGTTTTTCAAGAAATTCATTGGGGTAAGTGATTCTAACTCGGATTTGATTAATATACATGAATATCACTGAATCATCATTTAATTAGTAATTTGAGATGGAAATTTGGAAAATATTGTAGAAACTTCATAAATTATAAATTGGGGATATGAAGGTCGAGTTGCGATCGGAATTGGCTAATTTTGGTATGGTTGGACTCGTGAGTGAATGGGTGTTCATATTTCGTGACTTTTGTCGGATTTCGAGGCGCGGTCCCGGGTGTGATTTTTAGCCAGTTTTGGGTTTTGACTAAGGATTTGATCTTTATCATTTGGAATTATTTCCTTGGGCTTTATTTGATGTATTTGAGTTGCTTTTGGCTAATTTTGAGCCGTTCGGAGGTCGGTACGCGCGTGATGGAATTTTTGGAGCATCACTTGGCTTGCTCGGTATTGAAATTGGCTTGTTCGAGGTAAGTAACTTTTCTAAACTTAGTGTTGAGGGTATGAAACCCCGAATTACGTGCTATGTGATTGGTGTTGAGGTGACGTACATGCTAGGTGACGGGCGTGTGGGCGTGCACCGTGTGAATTGTGACTCTGTTATTTCTGTGATACTATGTAGTTACCTGATCTTACCTGTAATCATGAATTTTTTTCGTACTTGAGCAATTGAGCTATGATCCATGTTAGACAACATGTCTAGGCTTCATGTTTATCATGTTGGGACCCACTGGGGTTATTTCTGTTGTTGAGTTATTTTCTTTCATTGCTTTATATGCTCTGTTGGTGCCCAATTTTTCCCTTATATTTCTCAAGAAATACATACATAACTTCAAAATAGTGCATGAGCATCATCAAGTACTTTTCCATAATTTTTCATAATTTTTAAGGGGTTTTAATCAATTTATTCTTGCATAAATAATTGTTAATTGCATCACCAGTAATTTTATAATGATTTGTTATTTAATATTTATCATCTATATCCATATTAAGCTTTAAATATTTTTGATATATTTATTATAACTATATTTGCATCCTAAGGCTAAAATTGCATATTTTGCAATAATAGCTCATATATATGCATAATTACATTATTTATACAGAAAAAGACTTTTTATATTTTTATAATGTTGAGTAATTATTTTAAATCATTTTCATGCACAAATGACATTTTTTTTACTATTAATTATTTTTGTGTAAATTATTTTACTGATTTAATTGGGTATTTAAAATTTAGCCCTTTTTCTTAATTAATTTCATACCTAACCCAATTACCCCAGCACCTTTAAATCATGACCGGTGATTTCTAAAATCAACGGTCCACAATCATGCCACCCTTTTAACTAATCTAACCCACTTAAACCCTAATCACTTCCACCTACCTCCCGTCACCAAATACTCTCATCTTCCTTACCCATTTCTTCTGAAACCCTAGCGTCGCAATCCCCATCTCTCCTTTGATTCCAATCCAGAAATGGAATCACTCGGTGATTCCTTACCTTATCGGACCCCTTACATCACCGGCTACCCATTTTTGGTGTTACCTAATTTGCTTGCCTCAAATGGCAAGAAGATCCTGTAGAGATCGAACCCAGGCTGGTTCAATTCTCTAACCTACTGATTGTTTCCATCTATATTCATCAGCTTTTCTATATAAGTACGAATATCTTTCATATCTTTCACTGATTCTTACTTAACCCTAAGGTAAGGGTTTTCAGATCTTTCCGATTCAAACCAAAACTGGTTTTAACCTCTTTTTTTATGTTATTCCGTATAAATCTGCTTATTTTTTGTTAGATCTTTTTTACTTACCCAATTTAGGGTTTCAAATATTCTTAATCGAACCAGAACTGGTTCGGTTCTATGAACAACCCCTGCCTATTTTCACTTTAACAAAATATTTGATTCTTTACTTATGTTTTTATCGATTTTATGGCTTACTTAAAATTAGGGTTTCGAACCTTTTATTTTAGGGCCAGATCTGTTTGATTATGTGTTCTGTGAATATGTTTGCGTCTACGTTCATCCTATAAAGCATGTGACTCTTGCCTTTTATCTCTGCTGATTTTATGGTTTTACCTAAAATTTAGGGTTTGAATGTCACGACCCGAATCCCAACCCAGGTCGCAATGGCGCCCAACACCGTAGTCAGGCAAGCCAACATCAATCTACTGGTGGGTTTCTTTTAATTTACCAAAATATTTCCAAAACTTGGTTTAGATTTTTGGACATTGGGCAAAAACGAATAACTTAGACAATCTTAGTAGAAATAGTCATAAAAGTCATAATTTAATATTTACATCCCAAAAATAATGTCTACTAATGTGTGTGCCAGGAACTAGTGTCACAAGTCTACAGGCATACTAGTAGAGTAAAAACAAAAGAAGTAATAGACTGCCCTACTGTCTGAAAAAGAATAGACAGAAATAACAAAAGGAGGCTCCATAGTGCTACTGAGGGTCGTCAAGAGGAGCAGCTCACCGTGGAGTCTAGATCAGGTATATATCAGGGACGAACTCCGGACTGATAACCAGATGCACCCGCCTCAGAACCTGTACAATTAAGTACAGAGCGTAGCATGAGTACATAAACAATATGTACCCAGTAAGTATTCAGTCTAATCTCGAAGAAGTAGTGACGAGAGGTCAACGTGACACTTACTAGGGTCAAAATAATATGTTTTAAATGTAAGGCTAAGCAGGGATGGAAATCATGAATAATAATGAAGACAGGAACATCAAATATCCTTTACAAATACCTTTACGTGTCAAGTTCTCTAGCATACAAATTACCTAGTTTTCCTTTTTCATGGTATTTAACAGATACATAATCACAGAACACCCAACATCTAACAAACACATAACATGCCGTGAACGTACGGCTGACACAACGCAAAAATAAATGTGCACTGCCAAAGGATCGAACGGCACGAACCATAGATGCATCTATTACACCGCTCACGAATCGAACATGCGACGCAGTTGACATAATAGTAGGTCTACCCCGCTCGCGAATCATACATGCGACGCGGGTACCCGTATACATACACATAATTAACAGGAAATCGGGAATTCAGTAGAGAATATACTATAGAGAAGGATTCAATAATATAAATTTCAGAATGTAACCTCCTAGATGTTCACTTAATAATTCAAGGATATTAGGCAACCTAAATTAACATTTAATATTATAGATACGACACATATAGCATGCTTGTGAATCCTAAACTCCCCGACATAACATAATAGTAGCGATGCACGGACTCTCGTCACTTTGTGCGTGCGTAGCCCCCACAAATAAAGACATGTAATTATTTACATTCACCTATGGGAACGATTCCCTCTTACAAGGTTAGAAAGGAGACTTACCTCGTGTCAAGCCTACTTTCCGGGTCCAGAACGCGCCCGAAACTCCAAATTCGTCGCCCAAGAACTCGAAGCTAGCCAAACATCATATTAAAGAGTCAATCTCTGCTCAAAAGCCCATAATTCTCCTACTTAAATGGTCATTTAAACCCAAATTGGAAAATCCTAAAATACACCCCTGGGCCCACATGCTCGGATTCCGAAAATTTTTGGAGGAAATACTTACCCATAGCCTAAGGATCAATATTATATAGTTTTTGTATAATTTCGTAACAAATTTCTTGGTAAATTCTTGTTGTTATCAAAACCCTAGGTTTCGCTCTAAACCCATGATTTCTACTAATTTAAGGTATTAATCTACCCAAGAATTCAATTATTAAGCTCACTTCATGGTAGGAATTACTTACCTTACAATTTCTAGGTCGAATCCCTCATTCACCAGCTCTCCAAATCGTCCAAAATGATGAAAAGTGGTTCAAAAATGGCTAAGTCTCGCATTTAAGATGACCTAATTGCCTACAGGTTCTTTGCACATGCGGTCTCGCATCTGCGAGAAGAATCTCGCATCTGCGAAAAAGAGGGAGGGGGTCAGTGGTCACATCTGCGGAGCGGAGACCGCACCTGCGGCTCCGCTTCTGCGAAAAATGATCCGCACCTGCAGAACTGGGCAACATCCCCTGGAGTCGCACCTGCGAGGTTGGTACCGTAGAAGCGGTCTCGCAACTGCGGCTATACCTCCGTAGGTGCGGTCGCACCAGATCTGGTGCACCAGCAGTCTTTTAAGGCTGGTTTTTGCATCGCGCGATGCCCGAATGGAATCCGGGCCCACCTGAGACCTCGTCCAAATATACCAACAAGTCCTAAATCATAATACGGACTCGCTCGAGCCTTCGGAATGTCCGAAACAACGCTAAATCTAAAAATCATACCCCAAAACCTATTGGATCAAACTAAGAACTTTAAGTTCTTGAATTCACTTTCAACACGTCGAAACGTACCTATACTACTCGGAATGACACCAAATTTTGCGAGCAAGTCATAAATGATATAAGGAGTTGTTCCTGGTCTCGAAATTCCATTTGGACCTCGATAACACAAAACACGTTCCAAACCTCAATTTGAACTTAAGGAAATTCTTATTTCACTATTTGGCGCCAAAACGCTTCCGGGTCATCCAAAACCCGTTCCAAACACACACCCAAGTCCGAAATCATCATACGAACCTACCGGAACCTTCGAATCTTGATTCCGAGGTCGTTTACCAAAAATGTTGACCGAAGTCAAACTTGGCCTTTAAGGCCAACGTTAAGGAACTAAGTGTTCCTATACCACTCCAAACTCCTCCAAACCTCGAACCACCTGTCCCCGCAAGTCATAAATCAGTAAAAGTAACTACGGGAAGTCTCATTTAGGGGCACGGGGGTCCTAGAACACAAAACGACTAGTCGGGTCGTTACATTCTCCACCTCTTAAACAAACGTTCGTCCTCGAACGGGTCTAGAATCATAATTGGAGTGCTGAATAAGAGTGGATATCTGCTCCGCATGTCCTCCTCGGACACCCAAGTCGCCTCTTCGGCTGGTTGGCCCCTCCATTGGACCTTTACGGCGGAAACCCTCTTGGACCTCAACTGGCGATCTTGCATGTCAATGATAGCAACTAGCTGCTCCTCGTAACCGAACCTCTCATCTAGCTGAATGGTGCTGAAATCAACCACGTGAGAGATGTCGACGTGGTATCTCTGGAGCATGGACACATGAAAGACCGGATGAACTCCTGATAAAATGGGAGGTAAAGCAAGCTCGTAAGCAACCTCCCCAACTCGTCTCAATACCTTAAATGGGCCTATAAACCTTGGACTCAGCTTGCCCTTCTTCCCAATCCTCATAATACCCTTCATCGGCGAGACCTTCAAAAGAACCTTCTCGCCCTCCATAAATGATACATCATGCGCCTTCTGATCCGTGTAACTCTTCTGTCTAGACTGTGCTGTGCGAAGTCTCTCCTGAATCAACTTCACCTTCTCTAAAGAATCCTTCACCAGATCGGTGCCATATAGCTTAGCCTCGCCAGGCTCAAACCACCCGATGGGAGAACGACATCGCCGACCATACAAGGCCTCAAATGGAGCCATATCGATGCTGGACTAATAACTGTTATTATAAGCAAACTCGGCCAAAGGCAAGAACTGGTCCCACTTCCCTCCAAAGTCAAACACACATGCCCTGAGCATGTCCTCCAATACCTGAATTGTCCGCTCTGACTGCCCGTCGGTCTGAGGGAGGAATGTTGTGCTGAGCTTCACCCGGGTGCCTAACTGACTCTGTACTACTCTCCAAAAGTGCGAGGTGAACTGAGGACCTCGATCTGATATAATGGACACAGACACACCGTGCAACCGAACTATCTCCCAAATGTAGATCTGGGCCAACCTCTCTGAAGTATAAGTAGTAGCTACTAGAATGAAATGTGCCGACTTGGTCAACCTGTCCACAATAACCCAAACCACATCAACCTTCTGCAAAGTCCGAGGCAATCTAACTACGAAGTTCATAGTGATGCGCTCCCATTTCCACTCAGGTATAGGCATCTGCTGAAGTAGGACCCCTGCCCTCTGGTGCTCATACTTAACCTGCTGGCAATTTAAACACCTAGCCATATACTCCATTATGTCTTTCTTCATCCGCCTCCACCAGAAATGATGCCTCAAGTCACGATACATCTTCGTAGCACCAGGATGAATAGAATACCGTGAACTATGAGCCTCCTCTAGAATCCTCTCCCTCAGGCGATTAACATTGGGGACACATAAGCGACCCTGAAGTCTCAGAACACCATCCTCGCCAATAGAAACCTCCTTGGCACCACCCTGTACCACTGTCTCCCAGAGAGCCACCAAGTTCGGATCATTATACTGTCGAGTCTTGATCTCCCCCAATAATGAAGACTGAGCCACCACACGTGCAAGAACTCGGCAGGGCTCTGAAAGGTCCAACCTCACCAGGCGATTAGCCAAGGACTGAATGTCCAAAGCTAGAGGTCTCTCCTCTGCTGAAATGAAAGCCAAACTACCCATACTCTCCGCCTTCCTGCTTAAGGCATCTGCAACCACGTTCGCCTTGCCCGGATGATAAAGAATGGTGCCGTCATAATCCTTCAGCAACTCAAGCCACCTACGCTACCTCAAATTAAGATCCCTCTGCTTGAACAAGTGTTGTAAGCTGCGGTGGTCTGTATAAACCTCATAAGGCACCCCATACAAGTAGTGTCTCCAAATCGTAAGAGCATGAACAATCGTCGCCAACTCCAAGTCATGCACAGGGTAATTTTTCTCATGAACCTTCAGTTGACGTGAAGCATATGCAATAACTCGCCTCTCCTGCATCAACACATATCCTAAAACAACGGGTGAAGTGTCGTAATAAACTGTATACATCCCTGAGCCGGAAGGCAACACTAGAACCGGTGCTGAGGTCAATGTTGTCTTGAGCTTCTGAAAGCTCGCCTCACACTCATCGGACCATCGAAATAGGGCATTCTTCTGGGTCAATCTAGTGAGAGGGGATGCAATGGATGAAAAACCCTCCACAAATCGGCGATAATAACCTGCCAAACCCAAGAAGCTTCTTATCTCTGTAGCTGAAGTAGCGCGTGGACAACTCTGAATTGCCTCAATCTTCTTAGGATCCACCTTGATACCCTCTCCGGATACCACATGTCCCAAGAATACCACAGAATTCAACCAAAACTCACACTTGGAGAACTTAGCGTACAACTTTTTTTCTCGCAAGGTCTGGAGCACAACTCTCAAATGCTGCTCGTGCTCTCCCAGGCTACTTGAGTAAATCAAAATGTCATCAATGAAGATGATGACAAAAGAATCAATATAAGGCTTGAACACCCTGTACATCAAATCCATAAACGTCGATGGATTAGTCAGGCCAAAGGACATTACTAGGAACTCATAATGACCATATATCGTACGAAAGGCAGTCTTCGAAACATCCGAGTCCCGAATCTTCAACTGATGGTACCCCGATCTAAGGTCAATCTTATAAAACACCCGAGCACCCTGCAACTGGTCAAACAAATCATCGATACGCGGCAACGGGTACTTGTTCTTGATGGTGACCTTGTTCAACTGGCGGTAGTCAATACACATCTGCAGTCCCATCCTTCTTCTTCACAAATAACACTGGAGCACCCCAAGGCGATACGCTCGGTCTGATAAACCCCTTAGCCAATAACTCCTCAAGTTGTTCTTTCAATTGCTTTGGAGCCATACGGTATGGGGGAATAGATATAGGCTGGGTTCCTGGAGCTAAGTCAATGTAGAAATCAATGTCACGATCAGGTGGCATGCCTGGAAGATCTTAAGGGAATACATCAGCAAACTATCGAACTACCGGCACTGAACCAATCGTCGGGGACTCGACGGTGGTGTCGTGGACATAAGCAAGATAAGACAAACACCTTTTCTCGACCATACGTCGAGCCTTTAGGAAAGAAATAACCCGACTAGCCATACTAACTGAGGAATCTCTCCACTCCAATCTCGGCAACTCGGGCATGGCTAGAGTAACAGTCTTGGCATGGCAATCTAGAATGGCATGATAGGGAGATAGCCAATCCATGCCCGGGATGACCTCAAAATCAATCATATCAAGCAACAGGAGATCCACTCTGGTCTCGAACCCACATAATATAACCACACAGGACCGATATACCCTGTCCACAACCACAGAATCGCCAACAGGAGTGGACACATAAAAAGGAGTACCCAAAGACTCACGAGGAATATCCAAGAAATGAGCAAAGAGGGCTGATACATAAGAATAAGTGGACCCTGGATCAAATAATACTGATGCATCTCTACCGCATACTGCAATAATACATGTGATCACGGCATCTGAGGCCACTGCATCTGATCTGGCCGGAATAGCATAGAATCTGGCTGGAGCGCCGGATGATTGACCTCCTCCTGAATGAACAGGAGCTGGCTGGGCTCCCCCTGCCTGGCCTCCACCTCTAGGACGACCTTTACCAACCTGTCCTCCACCTCTGGATGGCCGGACCGCCGGTGCTGAACTCATAGGCTGGAAACTCAACTGCATTGCCTTTCCCCGAAGCCTGGGACAAGTCCTCTTAATATGACCTGGATCCCCACACTCATAACAACCTCTCGGCACCATGGCATGCTGCCCTGAAGAACCCTGAATAGCTGGAGGACGATATGAACTCTCTGACATAGCGCTGAAATAAGGCCTCGTGGTAGCACCTCGAGGAGGTGGTGGGGGTGCTGAATATGAGGGCCTACTAGGCTGGCCCCTACCAAACTGACCTCTGCCCTTGGCTGGAGCACCTCTGAGATCCCCAGAAAATCTAGCTCTCTTATCCCGCTGCCCCTGCTCTCTGCCACTCGATCGATAACCCTCAACCCTGCGAGCAATCTCTACCACAAGCTGATAAGGAGTCCCCATCTCCACCTCTCGGGCCATGTTGGACCTAATATCTGAGTGTAACCCGGCTATAAATCTCTGCACTCTCTCTGCATCAGTAGGAAGTATCATGAGTGCATGATGAGACAACTCAGAAAACCTAGCCTCATAGTCGGTCACTAACATCTGACCCTGCTCCAGCTGCTCAAACTGATACCGCATCTCTTCCCTCAGAGAGGTTGGAATATATCTGTCCAGGAATAACTAAGTGAACTGCTCCCAAGTGAGGGGAGGAGAATCTGCCGGTCTGCCAAGAATGTAGGATTGCCACCATCTGTGGGCCCTGCCCTCTAGCTGAAAAGTAGCGAAGTCAACTCCATGGGACTCCAGTATCCTCATGTTGTGCAGTCTGTCCCTGCACCTATCAATAAAATCCTGGACATCCTCATGACGCTCACCTCCGAAGATAGGAGGGTGCAGCCGGGTCCATCTGTCTAATAACTTCTGCGGATCACCGTCCGCAGCTGGTCTTGGCTCAGGTGTTGCTGCTGCTACTGGCTGAACCCCACACACGGGCAGTGTACCCGGGGTCTGATAGATTGCTGCTACATGTTCTGCGGCCTGGGCAGTAGGGGTCTGTGTCCCCCTTCCCGCCTGATATGTGGCCGGATCTGCTGGAAATAAACCAGCCTGAGTCATGGTGTCCATGAACCGCATCATACGGCCCATAACCTCCTGGAATCCTGGCACCATCATAAAGTCCAACGGGGCAGGATCTGCTGGGGTCACCTCGCCCTGCTCCTCAATAATGGGATCTTCTATTGGATCCGCTGGTGGTGCAACTAGAACAGCTGTGGGATGCCCTCATCCCCTACCTAGGGTCGGTGCCCTCCCCCGACCTCTGCCACGACCTCGGATGACGGGGGTAGCGGGCCTCCCGGGTCCGAAACGTCGGTTGCACGCGTCCTCACCATCTGTGAGAGAATAGAAGAGTGAGATTTAGTATACCATCAACTGCACGATAGAAGATGAATAAAGAGAGGTTTCCTAACACCCTATAGCCTCCCGAATATAAATGCATATGTCTCTGTACCGATCCGCAAGACTCTATTGGGTTTGCTCATAACTTGTGAGACCTACGTGAACCTAGAGCTCTGATACCATGTTGTCACGACCCGAATCCTAACCCAGGTCGCGATGGCGCCCAACACCGTAGTCAAGCAAGCCAACATAAATCTACTGGTGGGTTTCTTCTAATTTACCAAAACATTTCCAACACTTACTTGGTTTAGATTTTTGGACATTGGGCAAAAACGAATAACTTAGACAATCTTAGCAGAAATAATCATAAAAGTCATAATTTAATATTTACATCCCAAAAATAATGTCTACTAATGTGTGTGCCAGGAACTAGTGTCACAAGTCTACATGCATACTAGTAGAGTAAAAACAAAAGAAGTAATAGACTGCCCTACTGTCTGAAAAGGAATAGACAGAAATAACAAAGAAGGCTCCATAATGCAACTAAGGATCGTCAAGAGGAGCAGCTCACCATGGAGTCTAGACCAGGTATATATCATGGACGAACTCCGGACTGATACCCAGATGCACCCGCCTCAGAACCTGTACAATTAAGTACAGAGCGTAGCATCTAGCATGAGTACATAAACAATATGTACACAGTAAGTATCCAGTCTAATCTCGAAGAAGTAGTGACGAGAGGTCGACGTGACACTTACTAGGGTCAAAATAATATGTTTTAAATGTAAGGCTAAGCAGGGATGGAAATCATGAATAATAATGAAGACAGGAACATCAAATATCCTTTACAAATACCTTTACATGTCAAGTTCTCTAGCATACAAATTACCTAGTTTTCCTTTTTCATGGTATTTAACAGATACATAATCATAGAACATCTAACAAACACATAACATGTCGTGAACTTACAGCTGACACAATGCAAAAATAAATGTGCCTGCCGAAGGGTCGAATGGCACGAACCATATATGCATCTATTACACCGCTCACGAATCGAACATGCGACACAGTTGACATAATAGTAGGGCTACCCCGCTCGCGAATCATACATGCGATGCGGGTACTCGTATACATACACATAATTAACAGGAAATAAGGAATTCAGTACAGAATATACTATAGAGAAGGATTCAATAATATAAATTTCAGAATGTAACCTCCTAGATGTTCACTTAATAATTCAAGGATATTAGGCAACCTAAATTAACATTTAAGATTATAGATACAACACATACAATATGTTTGTGAATCCTAAACTCTCCGACATAACATAATAGCAGCTACACACGGACTCTCGTTACTCCGTGCGTGCATAGCCCCCAAAAATAAAGACATGCAATTATTTATATTCACCTATGGGGAAGATTCCCTCTTACAAGATTAGAAAGGAGACTTACCTCGTGGCAAACCTACTTTCCGGGTCCAGAACGCGCCCGAAACTCCAAATTTGTCGCCCAAGACCTCAAAGCTAGCCAAACATCACATTAACAAGTCAATCTATGCTCAAAAGTCCATAATTCTCCTACTTAAATGCTCATTTCAACCCAAATTGGAAAGTACTAAAATACACCACGGGTCCACATGCTCGGATTCCAGAAATTTTTGGAAGAAATACTTACCCATAGCCTAAGGATCAATATTATATAGTTTTTGTATGATTTCGTAACAAATTTCTTGGTAAATTCTTGTTTTTATCAAAATCCTAGGTTTCGCTCTAAACCCATGATTTCTACTAATTTAAGGTGTTAATCTACCCAAGAATTCAAGTATTAAACTCATTTCATGGTAGGAATTACTTACCTTACAATTTCTAGGTCGAATCCCTCCTTCACCAGCTCTCCAAATCGTCCAAAATGATGAAAAATGGTTCAAAAATGGCTAAATCTTGCATTTAAGACGACCTCACTGCCTACAGATTTTTCACACCTGCGGCTCGAGGACCGCACCTGCGGTCTCGCATCTGCAGAAAAGAGGGAGGGGGTCAGTGGTCGCATCTACGGAGCGGAGACCGCACCTGCGACTCCGCTTCTGTGAAAAATGATTTGCACCTGCGGAACTGGGAAACATCCCCTGGAGTCACACCTGCGAGGCTGGGACCGCAGAAGCGGTCTCGCATCTGCGGCTATACCTCCGCAGGTGCAGTCGCACCAGATCTGGTGCACCAGCAGTCTTTTAAGGCTGGTTTTTGCCTCGCGCGATGCCCGGATGGCATCCAGGCCCACCAGAAACCCCGTCCAAATATACCAACAAGTCCTAAATCATAATACAGACTCGCTCGAGCCTTCGGAACGTCCAAAACAACGCTAAATCTAAACATACCCCAAAACCTATTGGATCAAACTTAAGAACTTTAAGTTCTTGAATTCATTTTCAACACGCCGAAACGTACCTATACTACTCGGAGTGACACCAAATTTTGTGAGCAAGTCATAAATGACATAACGGAACTATTACCGGTCTCGGATTCCCTTTGGACCTCGATAACACAAAACACGTTTCAAACCTCAATTTGAACTTAAGGAAATTCTTATTTCATTATTTGGCGCGGAAACGCTCTCGGGTCATCCAAAACCCGTTCCGAACACACGCCCAAGTCCAAATTCATCATACGAACCTACCGGAACCTTTGAATCTCGATTCCAAGGTCGTTTACCAAAAATGTTGACCAAAGTCAAACGTGGCCTTTAAGGCCGACCTTAAGGAACTAAGTGTTCCTATACCACTCCAAACTCCTCCAAACCCCGAAACACCTGTCCCCGCAAGTCATAAATCAGTAAAATCAACTACGGGAAGTCTTATTAAGGTAACGGGGTCCTAGAACACAAAACAACCGGTCGAGTCGTTACATTGAATTCTTTTACTGAGATTTTTACTCTTTCCTTTCTCGTATGGTACTGATATTTTCCTTATTCTGTTCGATTTACCCTGTTCTTATTATTTCTTTGCCTTTTTGCATGGTATCTTACTGTTGATTGATTTTTATATGATGATTTCCTTATTTTGAGTGGTACTCGCCTGATTAGTCGCTATTACGCCTGTTAATTGACTGACTCTGACTTAAATTGATTCTGAGTTTAACATCTTTCCTTATTTGTGTATGATTGATTTCTTCCCTTATCTGTCTTCCTAATCGAATACTATTTAAACCATTTCCTCTCTTCCTTTTAGAGAGGACTCGAACTCTCATATTCTCACTAAAACTTAGTTCTTTTACCCTGATTCTGTGCTCATTGTTTCTGGTCTTGGCCGGCTGAAAGCCAAGGCCAAGTGATTATGGAACTTAACTGCTGTAGCATATTTACTTGCTTTCTTGCTTAACTTGTAAGCCTTAATCCCTTGTCGTTTCATTCTCCATGTTTTCATAATCAGTGTTACCTGAACAGTATGTCTTGAACCTTACTTTCAGCATGATTCTACCTTTTATGCTCCTATGACTCTCTTCTAATATTATGGTTAATACTGTTAGTTTAAGATTAGCTATTTTTGAATAATATGAATCCACCTACAAGCTATCTTAATGTTTAACTTGTTTCATGCACTATTTGTTGATCTTGCACCTGTTCTGGACTTAGCATCTTTATGATACCATTAACTTGAAATTGGTTCATGAATCCTAACCTCACAGATTTATATGGTTACTTAATGTGTCATGCCCAACTTGTTCAACCAAACTGTTTGCCTTAACATGCTTCTGTGATTAAGCAATGGTTGTCCTAAATGTCAGCATGCTCACTTAGTATAATTAGGTCTCTTTGAAGCTATGTACTTTGCAAACTTTGTTGTTTTCTGAATGCAATTTTGTGTTCTAAAACCTTGTTTATTCTGAAATCAAATTGTTTCGAAATCTGCCCCTACTTCCTTTTTATATGCGGATTCTTAAAACCTCCACTCTTAGTCCCTTAGGTTCTCAACCACCCCAGTGTGAGCACTGCTCAGGGTCCACATGAGACTCATGTGAACTCTGACACACTGGGAATTGATTCCCAATCTCTTGTGAGCTATCTTCTGAATGTGTGGTTCTGGTGTGAGCATTGCCCTGGGTTCCTGAGGCCCTTGGGATCTTTGACACATCAGAAACATGGTTCTAATATGCTATGGGTGAATCACTATGATGTGCCTCAAAGTTTTTATGGTTGGAAGGTCTGGTTCCGAGGTTTATTTGGGCCTAATGAAGGCTCCTATAGTATATCTTATTACTATTGTATAATTAATTTGTTATTCTAGTATGTCGTAACTTTGTAATAAACAGATTTTGGGGATATTTAGTAAAGTTGGGGTTTTTTCTTATTTCCTTTTGTTAAACTGGGTTGAAATCCTGCCTATAGAGTTTCAGCTATGCTGTTAATTCTATTCATTTGGTAAAAGATGTATGAGTTCTATATTTGTGCTTAGAAATCATGCCTATAGGACTTTCGTTGATGGTATTAATTCTGAGTTCTATATTTGCATCATTAAGGATCCTGCCTATAGGGTTGATCTTATAATGGCATTAGAAATCCTGCCCATAGGATCTATCAATATGTCTTACAGACATGCATTAGCAATCATGCCTATAGGATCCCACTATTTCATTCAATTGTTTTCTAGCATTGTGTACAATTCCTGCATATATTATTTCTCACTAGATGCCATGCATATAGGGTTAAATAAATTCAATAATAGATACCATGCCTAAAGGACTAAAATCGGTTTCAACCCTAGAAATCATGCCTATAGGATCAAAAAAATCAATTCAGATGATAGATGTCATTCAGATAATTAGAAAGCATGCCTATAGGATTAAAAAGGGAAATAAAACATGTCTCTATAAAGTTAAAATCAATGTTACACCTAGAAATCATGTCTATAGGTCTGTAACCATTACACTTGTAGAAATCATGCCTATAGGATTCCATTAATTAGTTCTGAATTCAATCGCCATTATCAATCACTTAGGCAATATACCTGTAGGACTTAATAATAATTCTGGGTTTATATTTGTGATGTATTACTGCCTGAAGTGCCCAGATTATACTGAATAAAATCAGTAGGCAAACAACAGGTCTTAACACTCGCCTTAATAAAACTGCACTCTGTTTTCTCACATAGATATCCTGCCTATAGGATTTTAAGTTTAACAAAGTTTGCTGAATCGATTGCGTGCATTTGCTGTTTTATGTGTGGAGTTAAATATGAGCCCTTATTTTCCTTTTATCTGTAAGTCTTAATTGTTTTGCTTGTCTCCTAGACTTCTACATTTTTTGAGCAACATAGGTTGGGTCTAGAACTATCCCAAATAGAGGTCCTAGTACCTCCAGGGTCATAGATAAGGGACGGGTATTGCACGCATAGGGAACGAGTTAGAATCAACTAAAACGCTAACAACTTAAAGATAGTAATCGGGTAGTAAGGAGATGATAGTCTGTGTGCTAAGTATTATGAGTAACACCCCAACTTGAGGGAGTTACAAAGTATTGCACGGGGTGATCCTATAGGCTAAAAAACTTAGGATCCCCCCATTCATGTTCTAAAATAAATCGAATATTTTATTTTTCCAAATTATTTTCTTTTCCTTAGACTAATTCGCTTAATTTAAGTTCGGTCGGTACTCACCGTTATGGACCTCGAGGGGTGCCTAACACCTTCCTCTCGAGGTAACTTGAGCCCTTACCCGATCTCTGGTGATGTAAACTGGTTATATGAGTTATCTGCTCTAGGTTCCCTAACGCACCTTAATTCGTTAGGTGGCGACTCTCTCAATTCCAATTCCCTACCCTCTCAAAATAGGAGTTGTCCCAAGAATGTCGAGACCCGATTTCGTGAGAAAAAGGGGGCGCGACATGCTCAGCCATACGCATTCATATGCATATCTATATCAGTCTCTGTTGTTATTTACTAATACATCATATCATCATTTTCGGGCTAGTTTCATGTCATTGTGAACCCGAGAGAGAGAGAGAGAGAGAGAGAGAGAGAGAGAGAGAGAGAGACTGGAGAGATTAATGATTGAGTGAGGCTGATATCCTAATTGTGAGAATACCGATACTATAGCACGTGAGTTGTCCGTGCGGATCCTGATATTGATACTATAGCACATGAGTTGTCCGTGCGGATCCTGATATTGATAATATAGCACGTGAGTTGTCCGTGCAGTCGACTATATATATGTGTGGATCGGGTTGCACGCTGCATCGAGTATTGTACAGCACTGAGTGTTTAAGTGTGCTGAGCATTGAGCATACTGAGATTGAGTACTCTAAGAGTGTGAGTACATGATCTAATCATCGAGATGCATTTCCTTCTGCCACCCAGTTTTTGGGACATTTATGATTTTACATGTATCTTGGCATGTAGTCATAGAGACGTACGCTCCTCATGCTATCTGAAAATGAAAAATCTTACTTATTGTTGAAAGGATTTTTGGGAAAAATCACAGTCTCCAAACCTACTCTTATTTTTGGTATTTTCGGTAAAAGATTTGGGTTTTCACTGAAATACTTGAAAAACATGCCTATTTTTCTGAAACTATAAACGAGCTGAGCATTTTATTTCTGATAAACCTCTTTTATTACTTGCACTATGTTGTTATGAACTGTTGTGGAATATTGGTATTGACCCCACCTTTGTGTTAGCTCGTCACTACTTTCAACCTAAGGTTAGGTTTGTTACTTACTGAGTACATGGGGTCGGGTGTACTCATACTACACTTTTTCACCTTGCGTGCAGATGTTGGCTGTTGATGTTGTTGTGTTCGATGAGAGCTGGATTGAAGATGTACCTGCGTCTCGCTTGTGGCTGCCTCTTGTTCGTGGTAGCCTTAAATCTATAAAGCTCTGTTATGTACTTTTCAAAGAGACTATGTATCTACTTCATTTCAGCTTTGTAAACTCTATTCTTAGAAGCTCATGGTTTGTACTACCAGTCCTTGGGAAATGGATAAGTTTCAGATAATTTATTCCCTTTAATTATCTTATTAATTTCATTGAAATTGGATAGTTGTTAGTTGGCTTACCTAGCGGGTTGGGTTAGGTGCCATTACGACCAGTGGATTTTTGGGTCATGCCAGATTGGTATCAGTTCCCTCGGTTCATAGGTTTTACAAGTCATGAGCAAGTGTCTAGTAGAGTCTTGCGGATCGGTATGATGACGGCCATACCTATCTTCGAGAGGCTACAGGACATTTAGGATAAACCTCCCATCTTTCTTTCCTTACCATGCGACATTGATTCAGCTTGAAGCGTAACTCTTTGAATTCCTTCCACGCATTCGTATGCGCACATGGGCGCTCTGTATCAGCTGTGAATTGACGTCTTGTGATTTCCATGGATAAGGTGCGAGATGTGATTTTAGTAGGCTGATGATGGGCCAGTCTGGAGGACTTGAGGCCAGGGTTTGACTGTATCTTGAGCACATAGATGTTGATTGTGTGAGTACGTGATTTTGGATTTATATGTCCGATAATGCCCTTATTAATGGAATTTGTAGCTTGATGGCTATGTGATGAGTAGGGGCATCGTGAGTTATTGTCTTTTTATCTATGGCTTTGAGCCAGGGGGAGTCTGCTATTGATAAGTTGATTGTACGACTATGTGTTGTATTGCTTTTTTTGAGGTATACTTGTGAATAAGATATGTTCTACAGAGGGTGAGATCTAGGATGACTCGAGTAAAGGAATTTTTAGAGACATGTTGTATTATGCTTTATGGGTAAATAAGAATCATGGAATGATTTGAATTGTTGTTAGTGAGAGATGTAGTGCGCATGGAGTATCTACTCGGTTGCTTAGAAGTGTGGATTACTTCTTGGGGTGTTGGTGTGCAAATAGGTCACAGGTCGTTCGGTCCGTTGATCAGTTTAATTGAGATTTGAGCAGGGTGGATGACTCTCGAGAATGGTTCTAATGGATTCAAGATTTATATGTAGAAATTGGGAATCTTCAGGATTTGTATATGGCTCGAAACTGAGATTTACATTGGATGGTGTCGAGACTTGTGGAATTTTTATATCCTTATGGATTCTACGCTTCAGTATCAGGAAGGTGAAGGAAACAGTTTTAGGTTCACATAAGGTTTCATTAGAGTGGGTGTCTCGGTTTTGGTGCTTTGGGGTGCTTAAGAGGGAAGTCAGCGGCTTATGGGCCTTAGGGCGTTGTGGTTTTATTCTAGAGTCTTTAGTGTGGTGCAATTTTGGGTTAAGGGTCGTGGTGTTCTAGCAGGGAGAAGTATCAATTTGAAGGCAATTTGGAAGGGACTTGGAGAACTAGGACAACTTGGTAGTAGGTTGGATCAGCATAGTAATAAATATAATCGGTTCTTTGGGTACTTATAACGTGGGTAGTCTCTACTGGTGCTTCGTGGCAATGTTCTTGGGTTATGGCGGCCTGCGTGGCTGGGTTGAGTTAGAGAGGTTCAATTATGATAGCTTGGTTATGTGCGAATGGACTTCAAATAGTTTTCAATGGTTTCTACCACGGTTCGAGGAGTATATTTCCTACCGGCGTAAGGAATATGTTGCGTATTGGGATTTTCTCCGGTATGGGATCAAATGGAAGGTTTCTAACTGATCGGGTATATATTCTTCTTGTGACTCGGAGTTGATTATAATATTCTTGTACTCTTCAGGGATGGCATGGTAGATGTGGTGTGTTGTGTGGGATCGAGATTGCATGTGCAAGGCCACAAGTCAGTTTAGGAGGGAAGAACATGAAATCTGAGGCAGCATGGATGATTTCAAATGACTAGGTAAATGATATTACTATTTGGTATTGATGATAAGAGTGTACATTTCATAAGGGGCAATGTGTTTGATTTATGGATACTTCACTGGTACTGCGGCACTCTCCTGGTTGATCGATTGCTGATATTCAAATTTTGCTCGGTGGCACGGAAGGATTTTAGAAGTATTCCTCGTAGGATGATCATGTATGAGAGATGTGTTAGACATTCTGGTGGTGGATTTAGGATAAGATATGGTGATTCGTGTGTTCTATGGATTTGGAGATTGCGAGTTCTGATGAGCAGATTGTTCCATGGTTGCAGACTGTGAAGTCATGGCCGAAACTAGCCAGATGATAGTATGTGTTATGATCAAGTCATTGTGGGATTTCAGAGGGTTTATTATTTGTGGGTGCAGGGAGTTGATTTGGGGGTCCATTGGTAGGCCTAATTAGGATGGGATTCTACACCGAGCCAGATCGGTTGGCTCCATACTACTATTGTTGAGGGATGTGCCAATCGATTTTGTTGAGCTTAATAGTGATCTGAAATGATCGGCGAGTTACTTTTCTATTCCACGAGGAGTTGTGATTCATTGGTTATAAGTACACTCGGTGCGATTCTATTTGGGCGTTATAGCAGAATTTGAGCTAGATGAGTAATTGGGTATTGCGTGATTGAGGGCGTATTGGTTATGTTTTTTCAGGTTTGTGTGGCATTGTGTCATCTGAAACTCTGTGGTTATGGCAATGCACTTTGTGTACTTGATGTAGAATCTCGCATGGTTATTGATTTTGAGCAGGGTGGTCGAGGTATATAATATGGACCAATGTTTGGATGGGGTCACACATTGTAGTGGAGTCATATTGAGGTATGATACTTTGTGTTAGATTTGTGTGTTTTGGATATACAGTGAGTGATAGGTTCTTAGCATTGCGTTGTGGTGGTACTTCTCGAGCTTGCAGGACAGTTCTCTTGCCTGAGTCATTTTCCATGATTGAGTACATTTAGATTGTTGCTTATTGGTGCACGGATTACACGGGTTGTGGCTTAAGATTGTATTGAAGTGGCATGTCACTAGTGTGATTATGTTAGATGAGATGAGGTCATCCTACCTAGAATGGGTGCTATCGGATCTGATTACGGTATACTTAAAAGGATATTGTTGCTGATCGGCTTAGAAATTTGCTATAGTTCCTATCGAAGGAAAGGGAGTTCCACAGCTGGTTGATCTGATGAATGGTTATGAGTTTCTGCGTATTTCTTACATCATCGGCAGTGTACAAAGGTTTTAGAACAAGGCTTTGTTTGATATATGGTTTATTACTGGTATTGGGTTATTTTGAGCGGCTACTGTGATTAGAAATCATCACTATGAGTATTTGAGTTATGCGGTAAATGATGTGATTATATCTTGAGTTATGATTACGGCTTGATACAGATTGTTTAGACTTATAAAGTGTGTAGATGCGAGATTCTGATCTTATGGAAGATTCCGGATGTTGGAAAGTTGGATTCCAAGGTTTATAGGCTACTGCTAAATTAGTGATTTTCTGTTATGTGGTGTCGTCAGGCCTATATGGAATAGGGTGACGCGGGGTCACCCCTTGGGTATGTGTGTGGTAAGATGGAACAGTGATTTAAAGGCTTATGAACAACTCTCAACATGTTCGAGGACGAACGTATGTTTAAGTAGGGGAGAATATAACGACTCGATCGGTCGTTTTGGGCATGTACGCTCCTTTATACTATTTGAAGTCTTGAATAGCTTTATACGATGTATTATGACTTGTGCGAATTGTCGGTTTTAGTTTTCAGGTATTTCGGACTTAGTTTGGAAGAATGAAATTGAAGGTTTAATGTTGAAGTTTAAAGGTTGACCGGATATTGACTTAAGTGTAATGCCTTGGAATAGAATTTTGATGATTCCAATAACTCCATATGGTGATCTTGGACTTAGGATATTGTTCGGAAAATTATTTGGAAGTCTATAGTTTAATTAGGCTTGAAATGGCTAAAACGGAAATTTAAGTTTGGACATTTGATCGGGGAGTTGATTTTTTGATATCGGGATCGAAATCTAATTCTGGAAATTGGAATAGCTCCATTATGTCATTTATCAGTTGTGTGCAAAATTTGAGGTCAATCGGACGTGTTTTGATGTGTTTTGACATTGAATGTGGAATTTAGAAGTTCATAAGTTCTTAGGCTTGAATCGACGGGTGATTCGTGTTTTATCCTTGTTAAGTGTGATTTGAGACCCCGAGTAAGTCCGTATTATATTACAGGACTTATTGGTATAATTGAACGGGATTCTGAATGGCTCGGGTGAGTTTCGGGGTGAGTTTTGAGCGAGTCTGTGCATTTTGGCACTCTAATAATGTTTCGGAACGTTGGAAGTGCGGACCAGTAAATTCCATGTGTTGAGTCACATTTTTGAGTGTTGTAGAAGATGAAAAAGTGTTGCAGCAGACGAAAATGTGCGGACCGCAAAGGAAAAGTGCGGACCGCACAATTTTGTCTGCGGCCGCACTTTAGGGTGTTCTGCAGGTTCATTGGTCCGACTTCGGAAGCTTATATCTTTTGATACAAAATAAACTTGGAGATGATTCAGAAACAAAATTTGTATCCCTTCGTGTCTAGTTTCCAGAAAGGTAAAGAAATAGTCATTTGGGCTAGGGGTGTTCAAAACCGATCCGAAACCGAAAACCGAACCGAACTGAAGCTTAATGGCTTACTGGTATCGGATTAACGGTTTAACGGACGGGGAACAGATTGGGATTTTTTAATTAACGGCTTATCGGATTGGGGGCGGATTATTCAATTTCCTTAACGGCTAATCCGTTAACCCGTTAAGAATATAAAATTTATTTTTATCCATATATAATTATATATTATATATTAAATATCAAAAATAAAAACACAAAATGACAAAAACCCTTCCACTCTCCTAATTCTTAAACAAACACAAAGTCAGAAACCCTAATTTCCTATTTCCTAACGCCTAGTCGGCAGTCGCCTACTGCTGTGAGCACTGAGCACTGAGCTTGAGGTGAGCCGTCGCCCGTCGCCCGTCGCTCGTCCAGTATCCACTCTCCAGTGATACAGTCTCCTCGACGGCTCGACCTCGAGCCCTCGTCCTCGTCCAGTCTCCTCGTCCTCGTCCAGTCCGCTAGTTTTCCTCTTCCTCTTCGACTTCACTTCACCAGCCGACGCCCGACAGGCGACAGCCGTCTGCCCGTCTCCGATCTACT